>JANSTW010071339.1:0-20330 GCA_027564275.1 Diadocidia ferruginosa | reverse complement strand
AGAAATCAGTTTAATTCCTTCATTTTTTCCATCAAAATCTGTTGATTTTAAATTTTGAAAAAAATCCCCATGTATAGTCCACACTTGCCGCCGACAATGCGTACCTTTCCTCGTCCAAAACCTGAAATTTTTTTTTTTTAGTCTTGGGGTTATCTCAGCACTTAAAACTTGTTACTTTAAACTCGTTCCGGGAACTACGTCCCATCATCAGTACATCTCAACCATCTCCATATAGACGAGTTCAAATTATATGTAAACGTTCAAATCGGTCCACATATCTTTTCTGTTGCTTAAGCGAATTTAGAATCGAAATGAAAATTTTAAATTACATTTTAGAACAAATTTATGAACAGAAAATCAAATTTAATTTTTTTTATTTCGTTTCTAAATTCGCTAAAGCAACAGATAAACAAATAATATGTGATCCAATACTAATAATCTCAATAAATGTAAAAAAAAGCTTCTTAATACCTAACATATATGTATGTGACAATCATTTTGCTTTATTTTTTCATATAATAAAACATGCGGTTACACTTTAATTAAATTATTAAATTATAGTTTATACGTTTTTTAAATTAGCTTAATTTTTATCATCTTATTGAATCCATATCGTATAATAAATATAAAACTCTAAATGTTAAATAACTTCAACCGCGATCAGCCCCACGAGCTTTTATTTAATGCAAACCAATTATATAATTGAATTCAACTATATGCACAAGAATTGATGCCTTGACTTAACAATAGCTCATGCTTACTTAATACTCGCAGCTAATAAATGAAACAATTGGTGTATATAACTTCAGATAGAGTTTTAATATTCTTTAAACATCGCGTCTATATTTTATAAGTTATAAAATGTTAAGAGAGACACGATTTTACTTTCCCACGGTCTGAGTCTGTTGCGAACGGTCTGGTTATATTTTTATATTATATTCTTATGTTGCATTAATGTTTTTTTTTGTAATTTTTTATTAAATTTACTATTGGTGTATACACCGAAAAAATTTATATTAATTAGTATTTATATACAAATAGTACAAGCTTTCATTTGAATCAACGTATATGATTAAACAGCAATACTCGTTTAATGTTGCCCTGAATCAGAAAAAACGACTTCAAAATATTACAAGAGATTTCAAAATAGTTTAATAAAATTTAAGCGATATCAATCAAATTTAAGTAATTTCAAAATATTTTAAGAGATTTAAAAAAATCAGGATTTTTCAGTGAAATTTTAAGAGATTTCAATAAAATTGAAGAGAATTTAAAATGTTTTAAGAAATTTTAAAATATATCAAGAGATTTTAAAATATTTCAATGACATTTCAATCAAATTTTTGAGATTTCAAAATATTTTAAGATATTTAAAAATATTTCAAGAATTTTCAATAAAATTGAAGAGAAATAAAAAAATGTTAGGAGATTTAGAATTTTAAGAAATTTCAATAAGATTAAAGAGATTTCAAAATATTTCAAGAGATTTCAAGAAACTTAAATAAATTCCGGACTATCAGTTTGAATACAGAATGAAGCACTCATCAGCTTCATCGAGTTGTTACAGTGATCGAGAAGGCTATATAGATGAAAAGGAAAATTGGCCTGCAGTATTCTTAGATGTCTCCCCAGGCGTTCGATAAAGTTTAATCGAATTATGACAGGAATACCACAAGGCAGTATCGTGGTACCTTTTCTTTACTTGCTCTTAGTGTAAGGTTTTAACACGGAAATCCATTTTTAAGACATTGATATGATCTGATAAAAATTCCGGACTATCAGTGTGGATACAGAAGAAAGCACTCAATCATTGATCAGCTTTATCGAGTTTTTATAGTGATCGAGAAGGCTATAGATGAAAAGGAAAATTTAAATTGGTCTGCAGTATTCTTAGGTGTCTCCCCATAGGCGTTCGATAAAGTTTGGCACCAGGGCTTGATAGACAAAATGTTGCCAACTTCTGAAATCTTATATGAATAATCGTAAATATTTCAGAGGCTTATTCGTAGTTTTATCGAATTACGGCAGGAGTACCTGAGGGAAGTGTGCTGGTACCTTTTCTATACTCTTAGCACGGAAATCCGCATTGTCAAGGCATAGATAGGGTACCATAACACTTCCCTGCAATTATCTGATTATTTTAGTTCGAATAAACCTCTGATTATGACGATTATGATTTCAGAAGTTGTCAGGAATTTTGTACATCAAGCCCTGGTGCCTGTCGAACGCCTGTATAGACATCTAAGAATACTACAGGACAATATTCCTTTTCATCCATAGCCTTCTCGATCACTGTAACAAATTGGCGAGGAAATTACTTTATAAAGTTTTTTTTTAAACAAAACCAAGGTCTTAGGTTAGGGGATAGTAAATGCAGCATCCCCGTCCTACTAACCGATTTTTCGTTCTGTTGTAATTTTGAGGTTGAGTGTATATTGTAACTATATAAACTGTAGCGAGAAATGAGCATTGTAGAAAATGATATTATTATAAAATTAACTCGTGTTTAAAATATAATAACGAAAAAAAAAACAATAAAGTTAAACATAATGTAAATAATAAATAATAAAGGAGAACAAAAAAAAATGAATGAATGGAAAGACGGGCCCCTTTATATCGCATCATCGCAATTTAACCCTGTGCGCTGGCGGTAATCGAAAGCGATTATCGCAATAATTTCTCGTTAAAATATTTTTTTTTTTAAGAAATATTTTTTATTTAATTTTTTTTTTAAATATTCCTATTTTTTTAATTATTAAAGAGGTTATAAAGGATTGTAATTTAGGTGACTTTAATTTTTTTATATTGAATTGAGCAGTTCAATCATCATGCGGAATCAAAATATCTTATATGTACTGATTGAGACATCAATTCAAATTCATCTTCATAGTCTAAAGAATTTTTTTTTATTTAATTTTATCTGATACCAAGGTTTTCATTGACGAGGTCAGCAATAATTTGCACTGACCATATTTTTGTTGTTGATCAGTATGAGCTGAGTTTTCACACTATATTGTATAAGGAACTCAAATTTACAGAATAAAAAAACTGTTTAATCATTTCTTATAAAAAGACCATTTATAATTCTTTATATGATAATATTATCCTATTTAAATAAATTACCCAAAAAAAACATCATCACCAACAACAATAATTTTTTTGGAAAATGGAAAATATTCATATATGTGACTTTTCATTATAAATCGACAATTTTAGTCAATAACATTGCGTGCGTCAAATTCAAATATACAATTTATATGGATCATGCCGCATATAAGTATTACCATAAAACCACCTGACCCACGATGATTCTAAAAAAAAACTATTTATTTCAGTGAAAAAAGCGGTATGATATGCAAAACAATTGCGATTTGCCACATTTTTATCGATTTTATGAATATGCATTACCAAACTTGTCTATGTCAATTATTGCTACCTTATAAACTATTTAAAAATGTTAGTCATCATCTCTCGTATTTTTAACAGCTCAAAATCGAAGAATCGTGTCTACAGCGGCGGCTCTAGGTCCGATGGGGCCTTGTCCCACCTGGTTAAACTAAGAAATAATATATTTTATTAGTTATTAATTATTTTGTTTATTGTTTGCTTTAAATGTTTTAAAATAATATACTATATAATAATAATTAACTTAAATAACGCCTACATCAATACTAAATAGGATTATATTCGAAAATAAAACAGTCAAATGATATTTAAACTTTGCTATAAAAAAAGTCTATACGTATAGACGCAATCCAAAATTAACTAATAATAAAATAAAGATGTACTAGATTATATCTAGGTACATATATTTAGCACAAAAACGGGCCAGCTTTATTATGATCGCATTTTATATCAGTTTTTTCTATGTAAAAATTGTGTGCCGGTATTATTGTTTTTTTTATTTGCTGAGAATAAGGTCCAGGTGCGATCGGTCCTATGAATGTATTTTTAAGAGAAAAATATCTTTGTAATGCTTTACGTTTACACTATGAGCACTTCAATTTTTATTCCTATGTTATAACACCTTACAAATGTTTTTTTCCTTCTAATATATTGTATAATAGACAAGATGGAATTTTCATTCTCATGCGGTTCAAACTGTATATGATATCAAGTTTTATTTAATCCAAGTTTTTGATGAAATTATTACCAATAGCAATTCCTTAGTTCATTATTGATTTAATTATATAACATTAACAAGCATAACTTGATATAATTTTTTTTAATATTAGGGCCCCAAGCTTTCCAAGTATTACGAGCCGCCAATGCGGGTCTATATTATTATAATAATTTTTTTTTTTTGCTTGTCAGATTTTATCGAAATGACTGACATAATATAGGATAAGTAAGACATCAGCATTGTTTTCAATATTTTGTTTATTTATTCTTTACTTATATTTTAGCCAAAAATTTAATTAAAAACCAGACTTCCGTTCCGCGAGTTTTTATATAGACAGTTTTCTTGTTATTCTGGTTTTATGGCTTAGAAGTTCCGCAAGTCTAATTTGCTTTTAATTATTTTGTTGTCAAAATATCCATAAGATTAGAAAAATATTTGTCCAAAATGAGTGAAATGACATTATTATCTAAGAAAGATAGATCTGATGAGATCCCGGCTTATGATCACATATATATGTTCATTAGACGTCATCGAAAACGACATTTCTGTTGGGAAAATAACGCCGACAATTCAAATAATTCGAAAATAAGTTCGAATACCTTGTGCATTGGCGCACAATTCTTATCGATGTATACCCACCATTTTTGATGTAAAGAATATCAAGTTTACAACAAATTTAAGTACAAAATTTCAGCTCATAGCGAAAAATTGCTCAACTATAACTTCTTAAATTTAGAAAATTTGTAAATTCTAACTATAAAAAATCGTCAAAGCATAAAACTATATTTCGTTAGCAATCCTCGAGAAAAGCTCTATTACGCGCAATTTTCAATTTCCATATACCCAATACTCAAAATGATATGCGTGTGACAGTCTTGTGCCGAATATATACAATATAAATTGAAAGCATTTTTTCTTTATCTTTTATGATTCATTCATTATTATGATAATTTTTTCTTTATACTAAACATAATGTTGTCAACAACACCAAAAATATTATCATAATTATGTATCAAAAGGAAAAACCAAACCATATATTTTATGAATAACGTTTTATTTATAAAAGAAAATAACCCAAAAACGGTTCGCATATTATATGCATCCGATATTTCCTATCTCTATATATTATTATAGAAGGCAACATAAAAAACATGAATTAAAAACACGATCTAAATAAACCCTATAGCATGAAATATAAGAAGTCTAAATTATGAAAAAAAAAATAAAACTTTGAGGTCCATAATAAACAAGCCTATATATAATAAGTAATAACATAATGTAATAAATTAAAAAGAATTCAAGTCACATATTGAGGGACACCAAGTTGTTAAAAAAAAGACGATGAAAAAAAACACACAAATTTTTAATACCGAAAAATTCAAAAATCCAAATCACATCTGTCCTTTTTCTCACGAGAAATTTAGCCATGTGCGTATTTTCTTCTACAATATTTACTTGATTTTTTTCGGTCGTTTTTTTTTTGCTTGCTTGCTTCTTATAAGGTTTTTTTTTTGTTGGATTTTTTGGACCTCTTCACATATTATAATATTATTTAATAATATTATAACAACAACAATGCTTTATAATGTAGAAGAATATTACGCTATATATATAGGTGTACGCAATTTTATATTATTGAATGAATTTTATTAAGGAAAATGCGCTAAAAAAACCGCAACTCGTTAAAAAAAATATTGTGTTCTGGATTATGTATAAAAAAAAATTTAATTAAATTTAATTAAAAATGTTGAGATTTTTTTCTCACAGGTAATCACATTTTGTATACAATGTAACTAATAAAAATATTAATTAGCATGTCTTATATACATACATGGTTGGGCGCCAAATGATAGTTTGATATGGAGCTAGGTACAAGCTTATTTTCTTCTGATCATTTGTATTGGATTTAAAAAGAAATTGTCAATTTTTTCTAAGGTTTATAGAGAGTTTTTTTAATTGACAAAAATGTTACGACGAATATAGTCGGTGCACCCAATAGTTGAATTGCTATGATAATTATAATTTAATAACTTAAATTCCTTTTTTAGTCTAGGTGAGGTGTAAAAACTCACCTTCTATAGACCCATAGTCCTTGCCTATTCCATATAGATATAATTATATGGGAGTGCTTAGTGTAAGCTACAAAAATTTTGTGATGATTCTTATAAGAAACTTGCTTTTTATTATATAACAAGGTCGTGATCTTTAATTTAAAAACAATTATTAGAAACTATAAATATATGATTTTTGAGATCATATTCTTGAAGTGATATACAGGTTTAGCATAGATGTATTTTATACTTTCCAATTTACATACAATTATTATTAAAGATCGAAGTCTGTGAAAATAATGCATATTTACGTATATGATCATTGATCACACATACAAGTTTATTACATGGGGCTTTACGATATGTAACAGTTTGTTTTATTTTTTTGTGCTTAATTGAGATATAATAACAGATATTTTATTTTTATAAATAGATTTTATTTTTTGCCAGGAGCTTATTTATTGTACCCATATATCCGCGTAGCAGATTTTTTTTTCGTATACTTTTATATTTGCACAATTGTGAAAAGTGTAAATTTTATTTTTTTTTATCGAAAATAGATTATAATAAATGTGATATGCGTCTGCGATCGCGCGTACATAATTTATTTTAGGCAAGTGTAAATTGGGCTATTTTTAGGATTTAATTTACAGACATAGCGTAATTTCATAAATCCCTGTATCAACCTTATATATATATACGTAAAATATCCAAAAAATTGACTTGATCAAATCAAAATTTGATAACAAAAAAATCTTACATAACGCCAGATTTAAAGTTCAGACTGAGAAATTTTTCCAACAGCTTATGTCAAAATCAACCAATCAGAACGCGTATTTTTTCCGTTCATCCGAAAATTCCGCATGCTGAGCACGTTCGATTGGTTGATTTTGACATAAGCTGTCGGAATTTTTTTTTTCGATTGAAGTGTAAATTGAGCTTAACTTTATAGATAAAAACTCTGGTCGAATTAAAATCAGAAAAACTACCTTTAGAAAGACTGTATGTTCCAAATTGATTTTTTTATGAATTAATCAAAACAGACAAAAAATCCACAACAAAATTTTATCAATATAAGAAATGTTCTGCTAATTTCTATCTTTCGTACTGGAGGTAGCGGATAGCGTGATCCGATCAAAATAAAACTTAACACGATTACTCTGCTTGTCTAAAAAATTAGATCCTAAAAATTTGAGCAAAATCGAACTGACCGTTTAACCAACATATTAACATATACATTCATTTTTGTACATATATATTAGATTAAAGATGTCTCAGACAATCGACTCCAACAACTTAGCTATAGTTGATAGCTTTGCAATACCCCTATAATAAATTGTCGATTATTTAACCGGGAACCACTTTTGAAAATAGGATTTATATAAGAGAATTTTCAGCCATAAAAGAAACAGCTCGAATTCAAAGATCTATTACAAAATGTAATACGTGAGCTACACCTATGTCAGTAAAGCCTGATTTTTTCGTAGGTTCCCGCGGAAAAAAATTATAATCAACATTACTGATTGTCAGGCAAAACTTTGGCATATTTTTACCGCAGTAATACTAAAATCAGCCATATTTCTATATGGTAATAATAAAATCTTTTTTAGGTAGTGTAAAATTTTCCCGCTCAAATTTTTCGCTATCTTATTTTGACAGATTTTCGCAATTTTTCGCTTAAACCGGCACTACATATGAATAGTTTGTTCAATCAACACAAGTGGCATAAAGGACGATAATTCAATTTTTTCAAGCAAGCTACACTTATAGTGTCCATTCTGAATTATCTATATATTTATTCTGTGGCTAGGTTATAAGGCTTTAAGCACAATTCTTCAAAGGAAGGGTGGTATATACCATTACGACTAGATTTTTTGTTGGTATTTATAGAAAGAAGTGCATTGCAAAATAAATCACAGATTTCCTTTTCATTCGAGGCTGAAAAATTATTATGTAGCTCCTTTTTTCCAGGCAAACCATAGACGATTTTCTCTTACCTGCGCGGACTACACATTTGTTGCGCAACTTTTTTCGTTTTAGATTCATAGCTTGGTCCTTGAAGTAAAAAATTGAAATTGAGTTTAATATTTACTTGTATGTATCCACAAACTTTTAGTTTTGGGTCTTTACGCTAATATACAGCGCTAAATTCGACCGATTTTTACAAAAATGTACTTAACAATTTTGTAGAAAAATCGGTCGAACTTTGTGCAGTAAATTAGTGTAAAGACCTAAAACTACAAGTTCGAAGGTACATACAAGTAAATATTATACAAAATTTATTTATTTTACTACGTGGATCGAGCTAGAGCTGAGCTAAACGGAAAACAGTTGCGCAACAACTTGTGTAGTTTTCAGGTTAGACTCAACACATGACCATAATCGTGAAGGATGTACGAACAAAGATTATTTTGAATTTAAATTGTATAACTTACATGATGGGATTTCTGAAGAAGGTAAGATTCTTTTGAAGCTTGTCTAAATACAGGTCGATCAGCATCAAATTTTGACCATTTCTATAATAAAAGTTTTTGTTGAAAAGAATAAAACAAACAACGAGTTAGAGCAAATATCAAAAGATGTGTAATTTCGGTATAATGTAAATTTGGTAATGCGATCAATACAATTATGCACATTCTATAGAGCAATTAATTATAAAATGTGTAATATACAATATAATAAAAGTAAATAACAGTTCATTATGTATATAGTTAATTTAAGCAGGGATTACTTCAATTTTTAATTTACCCCTTTTTTCAACAGTTTTCTTCATTTAACCTACATAGATCCAATTGTTGGAAGCATATCTTTATTTGGCAATCTTATTCTTATAAGATCATCCGGATCCAGGTTATTACAATATTATGACTAACCAATATTGCTCGTTACCGGCCAATTATGTAATTGTTATTTTTAACGAATTATACGCAACCGAAGAGAAAAAAAGAACGCGTAACAAAATGGATTGTTTTGTAATCGAGTTGATTGAACAAAACAAAAAGCTTTTATTACTAAATATATAACAAATAAGACAGCAATAAGAAAGATCGTTTTTTTTTCTTCTTATTTCGTATTATTATTTTATTATTTATTATAATATCTATTCAGGCTGTGTGTATACACAATACAACGAATATAAATGCGATATTATTAAATAAACTTCAATTCAAAAGGTGCTGCATCCGATCGCACGTTCCCACGATCAGAAAATCGTGTGCATAGCACGATTTTATTTTCAACTTTTTTTTACTGCAACTTACAACAACAACATCTTAACAATGTATAACAGCACCACGTGACATCATGCAGAACGTTAACCATAATAATATCAAAGATCTTTTTTTCCTCTCCTCAAGCTCTTATACATTATTATTTCTGTGTACTATTAAATGCTTGGCAAGCAAAAGAAATGATGAATACAATAAAAAAAAACACGAAGGTTATTTTATATTTTTCGTATAATTTGATTGCACCCGGCAAAAGTTCCCATGCTTTAAGAAGCAAGCATGGCAATGAATTATACCATCTTATAACGTGTAATCAGAATATTATAATAATAATACAAGAAGAGGTCTGATTCCGGGTCCATCACAGCTCACAACAACAATTTATAAAACAGTTTTTTTTATTTTTGTAATTTTTATAATAATGTCGACATATGGCACATGTGGGTTGTTGTTATAATAAATTTTTGTAAAATATTGTGAGTGAAAAGGAATGCTCGCGTCATCAACATTGTTAATAAATTTTATTAAATGCGTTATATATGATCAGATCGTGCAGATAGCTAGCGAGACCTTTAATCTTTCTTTAATTTAATGCAAAGGGTCAATTTTTTAAGGGTTCTTTTTCCTTTCGTTATATTGTTACATTTCGTGTATTATATATAGAAATATCCTTTTGCTATATATACCTCTATAATAATAAATTTTGAGCGATGAATTGATTTACCTTTTATATATTAGGAATTTCTATTATTAAAAAGATTACATTTTTTGATTATAAAATTGTGTAGATTTAGGGTTTTGTTATTTTTTTTTTAATATAAATTGATTTTCTTGAACTATATATGCGTAGATAATTAAGGATTAAAATATTTAAGGATATTTATTGCAAAAGGTCTATATTAAATAAATCTAGATTTTTTACATACACCAAAAAAATCAAATTATATAGAGCTTTTATTATTTATTTATTGTTTCAAAGGTCGTTAATTAGGTGATTGACATGATTCCTTAATACTTTAAAGTCAGAATAGTCATCGGGTTACTAAGTGCGCTTAAAAAAACTAAAAGCTAAGTCGCGATCAACAATAGCTTTACGTATATCGTATACGTGAACCATGCAACGCTCTCATTAATATTTCTCTTGACAAGTCTTTTTAAGGGAGCATGTATGTTTAAGAGTTCAGTGAGTAACAAATGAATATGCTCGACCATATCATTGCAGTTGCGGAGAAGAAAAACCTCATCCCAACGCTGGTTTGAAGCATCAGAAAATAACTCTGCTAAATTTATGCTATTAAAATTACAAACAAATGTATCATAAGAACCAAAAATAAGATCATGACAAGATAAACCTGTGCTAATTTGATTAAAAAATACTAATTTGCTGGAATTATTCGTTAAGAACAGGTCGATTAATGAAGGGCGTCCATGCGTAGAGAAATGAGTGGGTGCTAAGCTTAACGAAGATAAACTGTGACTTTCACAAGCGTTTTTGAATCTGCAAGTACTACAAGTGCCAGTGCTACACCGAGAACACAAACCATTAAAGTTTGGCAGCAAATCTCCATTTAAGTCTCCTGCAATAATTATGTCAGTATATATGGTAGTGAGTTCTGAGAAGATCGCATCAATTAAGGCAATTTCGTCAATAGCAAGGTGCTTTGTAAATAGATCCAATCAAAATTTTATGGTAAGGAAAAATTAACTCGACAAATAAGTACTCGGATACCTTGTTTGACGTATATGGCAACCCCGTACCTCCACGCTTGGGAAAACGATCGTTTCGAATGAGAGAGTAACCTGAGATTTCAACAGATGAATTTTTAGTGGTGACTTCTAAGCCAAGTTTCTGAAAAGACAATAATATGAACATTTGAGATTAGAAAGTTATCACGTAATTGGGCAATTTTAGGATATAAGCTGGCAACATTCATATGACAAGCATTAAGACGATTGCTAGTTTTACCAAAAATAGATTTAGGAATAATGTTAGGGTAACAAAGATTGTTCGCAGGATTAGTTATATAATCATCTGAATTCATATTTAAAGCAAATATGTACACATTATGGTAAAATTGTGTTTTTTTATGAGAATAAATTCATCATTTTATCATCAAGAAATTCTCGGTTATAATTAAAACAGTTTTAATGGGCATTACTAACTTGATAATTATGGTATAATAGACATATCTGTTATGGTTACAGGCAGTTACCGAACTGGGACAGAAAATTCTGTTGACATTACTGATTTTCGGTTAATATTAAAAAGTTTTTGTGGACAATGGTTGTGGTTAGAGTCATATCTATTGTGATTACATTTATGTGGTAACTGGAACAGAAAAGACTATTGACAATACAATTTCTCGATTAAAATTTAAAAAAATGTTGAAATACCGACTTAAATTTGTAATGACAACAGCATATGCTGTTCACCGTACCTCATATGTAGTAAAAAAAAATTTTTGAGAATCTGTAACGACAACAGCATATGCTGTTCACTGTACCTAGTAAAAATATTGTGGTAATGTATACATCAATTGCGGTAGGACCTACATAAAAGCGGTATACGATGCATATGTTGTAAGTACAGCATATCGGTTAATTTGATCAAATTGTTGGTCGGTGCCAGACTGATTGTTAAATGTTGTAGACACTACATGCATTTACGTATAGGATGTGCAGCATGTACAGCATTAGTTTCTCAGTGTAGAATATAGATCCTACGACTTTTTTCACGGTTGCAGGCAAAATACATAATTTCCCTACATTTGTTTAGTAATTTGGAACCTCTGATCGTACTATCGGATTCGCGAAGAAGCGAGAAATTTAGCAAAGGTTTAAAATAAACTTTATTAAACCAATTTTATTTTATTAAATAAAGTTATACTGACATATAAGTATAGAAGAGTAAAATTATTTAATTTAACAACAAAGAACTGCATAATTTTCTACTTCTTATAAATTTAATGACAATATTATAATAATAATACGATCTAGTCTCTCGTACAATGTCATCATTAAACTTAATACAAGTACTATACAATAATAAAGTGTGTATACCCATATATTATATTTCTATTCATACTGAATACTCACAGACACAGTCTCTATACACACACTCTGTAAGTCTATAGTCAGTCAACTCTATAATTCTATAAAAAAATAACATAACGATACACAATTATATTTAATCGTTAATCAACATTAGCAATCCATCCAGCTGCTTTATGTATGTACTTACGTATAAAATAATCTCATATGAAAAATGTACGCTTACTTAAGCACGTGCTGGCTCTATATATTTTATTATCCAAGTTGAAAAACTTTCCCACGATTCGCTTCTGCATTGAAATTCCTATACATAACATATAACATACACTGCCACTATATATATTTATTAAATTACAACAACAACTTACATTCAACAATTTATTTTTATAACACAACCTCTAACAACATACGAAAAAAAACAACGAGAATATAATTTTATAAATGGAAAAAAATGTATTATATAAATTTTTATATATATATACGATCACACGATCATATACCAGTTGAATCGATTCCACACTTTATAGTTTTTTTTACTGGTAGCTAATGTTTAAAGGTTTTTTTTGTACTGTAAATATTATGGCACATGCATCTTTAAATTACTTGGAATTAATGAGTCTGCGATCGCAAGATAAAGTTATATATTGGGATCGTTTTTTATTGATCCTCTAATTTTTTTTAAAAGTTGCTCTAAAGTTTGCTTAAATTATATTAACGCCACTCTTGGCTATTGATTCATATAAAAGCAATTATGATGAAGAAAAGTTTCTATTCTTGATGACCAAAATCGATCAAATATCGAGATCAGGTTTTTGTATATATTGTTGTTATGTTATCTAATTAATTTATAAATCAAGCGATTGAAATAAGTAAAAACTTTAACCATTATGAAGCTATACACTAAATGATCCTCATATAAATAGTAAAAATGATCATTAAAAATATGATCTGTGCGAGTTGTTGATGGCAAATATATGATCGTCAATCATAATCAGATAGAAACAGCCTATCATAATAGTCCCTATACTCGAGTTACTGATGCGACCCTTTTGATATGATCTTCAATCAGATATAGAGTAAAAATCATATGGTTCCAATCGAATGATCCCTCGCTTTGCAGTAAGGACACCATGTAATGATAATAACACTAAAAATAATAAATTGCAATAATTTAAATTTATTGATATTAAATTACAATAAGTGATCCTAATATAGTAAAAAAGATCATTAAAAATATGATCAAGTTGTTGATGGCAAATATATGATCGTCAAACATAATCAGATAGAAAAAGCCTATAATATCGTATACTTGAGTTACTGATGTGACCATTTAGATATGATCTTCAATCAGATATCGAGCAACAAGCCGATAATTTTTACTTTGCTTACTCACTTTAGAGTAAAGATGCAATGATAAAACTTAATTTTAAACATCACGTTCTATCTAAAGTCTAAACGTACATTAAATATAAACATGGTGACAAAATTATACCAGGAAAAAATGATCATTGATCGTATAACAACAAATCACATAAATACTCTTTAATTTATATAAACAGTTATAGTTAATAATAATAATACGGTTACTTACTGCACAGCATAGAACTTTCCCATCATTCACCCATAAATAACAGACACAATCATTCATTTAATTTAAAAAAATAATAAACACTTTATTATTAATTTCAATTAAGGCAATTGCGCGTGCTCAATTGTCTAAATTATAATATAATAATAATAATATTAATAATTTTAATCAAGACTGTTTACTAGCTTTATATCGCGTAAATATAAGCAACACAATAGTCGATGTTTTTCTCGCGTTTATAACTGATAATAAAATTTATTTAATTTGATGTCAAAAGTTGAATATTGTCAACACAATGCCCCGCAATAATCGTAATACATTTTCCTGTACTCCATAATGTGGTTGCAAGGGGCTATCAAAAAATTTCCTATTGTGAATGTCACTATTTATATTGCTTAATTGCCTTCGAAATTAGAAATTCTCAATGTTACTGCTTCTTTTCTGTGAAGCACATTCCATCTTTTTTTCTCTCTATTTTTCCTTCTCATCTTCATTTTCATCTTACTTCTCTTCTGCCTTCTTTTTCTTTATCTTTCTCTAAATGAACTGCACTTTATACTGCATAATAAATTATGGTCTCTCAAAAAACAAAATTGACTGAACTGCAGTATATCGAATATGCTCCAAATAGGACCCCACCCCTTCTGTCCTGTAAAGGGTCATCCTCCGCCCAAAAATTTATACTGCGGCTTTTGGGGGAAACACCCCCTTTCGGCAGGGGGAGGTGAAAGTTTGTATGCAAAAGTTTTAAGTAAGCAAAATAAAAAAATGTGTAGTGTGAACTTATGGGGTTTAACCTACTTATTTTAAAATGGGAGGGGCTTATATTTTACATGAAAAATATCAAAAATACATGTTTATATGGGTTTTGTACATTCAAATGAACGGTCTTGACAAGAGCTCTAGAAATTTAGTTCTAAGGGTTTTAGTCTATCGCTCTTCTTTTTGTTCGCAGACAGGCAAATAAAATCTTCATTCTAAAAAATCCTTTAACCCTTCTTAGACGATGATGAAAATACGATGGACTACAACTCCTAGAACTAAAGTTGTAGCTCTTGTCAAGACCTTTCATTTGAATACACACAACAATATTTATATTTCAATATTTTTACTACAAAAGTTAAGCTCCTCCCATTTTGAAAGGGGGTGATCCCTATTAAGTTAACACTAAAAAAAATTTTAATTTGCAATTTTAAATGCAATATTTTATTATCACACCTATGTAAATACAGAGTGAAATGGTAGGACATTTTTTTTTGTAATGTGAACTTAAGGGGGAAAACTCTTTCTCCTTTCAATATGGGAGGGGCTTGTATGAAAAATATGAAAAATAATTTTTAATATGGGTTGTGTGTATTCAAATGAAAGGTCTTGATAAGAGCTACAATTTTAGTTCTAACAAATATACAAAAAAAATGGAATTTATTCTGTGTTATGTAATATGTATATGAACTCTTATTATTCTGCTATTTATTGTATTAACTCTAAAAACTATTTCATTAATATTTTTCAAAATTTTATCAGGAATCTCAAAATTTGTTTAATTCAATCGAATTATTCTTCTTATATAAAATACAATTTGTTAACATTTCTAAATTAGCCATCATCGAATTGATCATATAATTTTATTATATCTATAATATGAGTCTAGTTTATAAAAACCATTTATCTAATCCAGTATTTAATGCTCTTTTTTGAAATGGTGATATGTTTTATTTAGCTTGATAAAATGTCAGTAGTTCCTAACCTTTTTTTTTGTATTTTATTATACAACTTATTCATTGAATAGAATTATACTAATTTTAGCCTGTATATTAGCTCAAAGATTTGCTAACTTGTTCTATTTTTATAAAAAAATACGCTCTTTAAAAAATAAGTACATGATAGCCAAATTGATAGCACTACATACCATTTTTTGACCAAAATTTTTGTTATTGACCTATCAATAGATCCTATTTTGGCTCTTTTTTTATATATGACATGACCGATTAACACATTTTATTGTATAAATAATAGTATGATAGCCGAGTTGGTAGCGCGTCAAAATATTTTTTTTAATTAGCTCTTAATTGAGTCTGTTATAATTTTATGTTCTTTTGTATTTAACATAAACAGTTAAATTTTTTTAATAATGTGGTTGCCGAGTTCATATAGCTCGTCAAAAAAAATTTGGCCCAAAATTACTGTTCGCGACCCCTAAATTGGGTGCCTCTATTATAAAATCTATAAAGACATATAATAACATTGATTGTGTTTATAGATCTTCTTCACCACTTACGCCATATAATCGGTATTCGTATATATTCCGTATGTGTACAAATTCGATAATTCCAATGTTTTCCTTTCACATATTTTTATTTACACGCATAAAAAAAGTGAATACAAATTTCTTATTATTATGCGCTACATATATAACTAATAACGTCTATATAATATATTTAAACTAGGATGGCCTTTTTTCTAAAGATTGTCTTAAAAGATAAATGCAATTAGTTATTTTGGTACTTTTATTGCATAACAACGAAAAGTATAATTTCTACAGTACATTTTTATTGTAAATTCCATATAAAACTAAAACTGCCATGTGCGAACTCTATATATACATGATGTATACGATTTTTCTGAAACTTTTTTTTAGTAGTTTTGAAGTAAGATGAACATTATAAGTCTATGCGATAAAAAAAATAAAAAAGGCCGTCCTAATGTATAAGCATATATATAAAAGTAACCATATATAATATAGGGCTTTTAAAGTTTTGGTTTAAATTTTTATCATGCATTGGTTTTTTTTTTATTTATAAAAAAAGCATAATATTATAACGTTTTATTATGTATATAGTAAGTATATGGATACATCAATATAAAATATCATAAAATATATCGCTCTGTCTCGATCGAACAACACGTTAACATGGGACGCGCCATCTCTATTGAGCATTTCCTGTCCGGACTGTGGGAACCAAAGGCAGGTGCAAAAGATTTTTGCCAAGAAGTTTATTTCTTCGGTTTTTTTTTATCAAATTAAAATTCACATTATATGAGGTTGTGTGTTTGTGTGTCTTATTTATTTATACGATTTTTTTTCCTATAGCCTGCTTTTTGTAATCTTATCCATTCTGATGAGTTCTTTTTTGTTTGGTTTTGTTTATAGAGTTTTATATTTAATTTATTTTTGATGTTGCATAGAGTGCAGATCAGCGCGTATCCATATGAAATAAGGCTTGTGGTATACACTATACAGAATAAGAGATAAATCATACAAGTTATAGGTTAACAAATAAGTTGGTAAGGTTAGGAGCGGTGTGTATAGTATATTTTAATAATATGTATGGCAAGACGTAGGAACGCACGTTATATACTCGAATAAATATTATAATCAGAACACACGAACTGCAGTTAATCTGATTTGAGGATCGTGTTTATATAGAGGCAGAAGTACCTACATAAATATTATAATACGGTTAAACGCATAAAAGAAGTTACCACTCTTGTGATATGGCAAGGTTCTCTGCAATATATTAATAATATTTATATAGGTATATTGTATATAGGTATGCCTTTATTATAAATTAATAATACCATAAATATTATGAATTTATTAATATATTAATACATTGCCTTTAGTTAATATGTATAAGAATAGTTTTTTTTAGATAAAAATAAGACTTTTATTATAGTATAGAGCTTTGTAATAATAGGTTGACATCTTGGAGCTTAAGAATTATTATACATATAGACACTTACCTTATTAGTTAGTATATGTAAGTCGTTGATCATCAGATTGCAACAAATTATGCAATTTTTTTTAAAGCTTTTTCATTTTAAAGTTGTCGAGTGTTTTAAAAAATTATGGAGGATACAAAATGATTTTTTAAAAATTGATTTATTTATTACACTGCTCCACAAAATCGAACTTTTTTTGTGATCCATACATATGTCACTTAAAATATTTGATAAAAATGGCTTTTTAATATGAGCATATAGAGACAGTTTTTTTACAATTTGGCAAAATTTTAGTGGGACTGAGTTTTTAGTGGTCTTATGCTCTTGGATTGCATTTAGGGTCTCTAATTCAAAGGTGAAGGGAGGGCCCCATACGATTTTTTTTTTTGTAAAAATGTGAGCATATTGAGAAGATTTTTTACCCAAAAGTCGGATTTGGCAAATTTGCAATAAGAGTGAGTTATTAGTAGTCTCAAACTCTGGGATTACATTTAAGGTCTATAGGTCAAAGGGAAAAGGAGCCCCCCATACGATTTGTTTTTTGGAAATATGAGCATATAGAGAAAGTTTTTTACCAGTAGACGAATTTTTTTGGCGAGTTTGTAATGTTTTTATACTCTGGAATTTAATTTAAGGTCTCAAGGTGAAAGTGGAAAGAGGCTTCTATACGATTTTTTATGAAAATGGATCTAGTCGTAACTTCAAAATATAATAAAAGCAGCATCCCAGTTTTACTGGGGGCTATCGGACGGATTTTTATATAATAAATTCATTTGAAATAAATAATGATATTATTGATGACTTTGCCAAATGTATATTTAATTATTAATATTTAATTAAATATAATATCAAATGTGTATGTTGTTGAATATCAAATATTGTACAAAAAAAACGAATTAGTCGTATCATATTTATGTATATGTATAAAGCTATATATATTAGTATAAGTTATTTACATATTATATGAATAAAAATATATATGCGGGAAATAATTATTGCAATTAACTATAATTAACATTATATTTAATTATGAAACAGTTTGTTATTTAATATTTATAGATTTATTGTATTTCCAGACTTTTGTTTTTAATAATTTTTTACATATTTTACAATATTTACACAAATTTTAGGTGAATAAAAAATATTAATATAATCGTATCAGCTAGCGAAAATGTATGGTAGTGATGGTTTGTTCAATTGCGAATGGCCAACAGTGTCGATGTTTTTGATTGGTTGGTACTATTCAATACAAAAATTCTAATTCGCTATACAAAATTCAATTTGATTGTTGTTGGTAGTTTGGTACAATTTCATATACAAATTGTTGTTGCAAATTTCGAGTTGTCTGCTCGCAATAGGGTTGTAAACCCATAATTTTCTGATGATGCCATTATTGTACATCACTCAAGAATATATATTTTTAAAATTTTAAAATTTTAAATTAATACCCAAAATAATTTTTTTAAAAACAACGGACTAGATTGCAGGACAGTGTGTTTTTTTTTCGTCGTTCACAATGATAAAATGTAGTAGATTGATTAATCCCAGCAAGCATAAAATGGATCCGGGACATTTAAAAAAAAATAGTTCTTAAAATATGAATAATTAAAATTCCGGCCGTTAAAATAAAAAGTGAAGGCAGATTAAGAGTCCAAGCTGAAAATTTTTTCAGCAGCCTAATGTCAAAATCAACCAATCAGAACGCGATTTTGTCCGCTCGTCCGAAAATTCAGCATGCTGAACGCGTTCTGATTGGTTTATTTTGACATAAGCTGTCGGAAAAAATTTCTCTGTCGGAACTGTAAATCCAGCGTGATACTTGAAGACTTTACTTCTATTTAGGTTTTCTAATATAGAGTTTTTGTTAAAAATAATTATATAGGTATACACAGTTAGAAAAATATTTAAATTCCAATAACGAGAAACATCAAACAATGATGTAGAATTTACTCAAAATATGTTAAATCAAAAAAATATATTAGTATTAGTATACTTGTGGATGGAAGGTAACTATATATAATATCAATACCAGAATATTAAGCTAGTATTTGCGTGGTTTTAAATAACATATTTATTTTTAATACAATTATGTAATGTTTATTAAAATGTTGTTAAATATTTTTTTTTATTTTTGAACATTAGAATTTCCATTTGATATTATCAATGATTTCATGGTTACACATCTTGTTAAATAGTACGGATATGCACAAGGATCATCTGAAAGTTTTTTTTTAATTAGTTGTATAATTTATATTTTACTAATTTGAACTAATATTTTACCAAATATTTCTAAATCCTTAAGCTCAGCAATGCAATCATTTATTTGTTTTTCGCCATCAATTGTTGGCCAAATCATTTGTGCAGCTCTGTCCATAACAACGGTATTATCTTCGTTTAACACGCCGGCGTTGTTTAAGTAACATTTGATGTAGCACTAATTTTAATATATTGTATAGTAAATTATTCTTTCAATTGGGTTTATTATTAGTGTATTATTATAACCAGTATGGAGCTGTGGGTAAAGTCACGGCTCTATAAATCAAGAGGTTGTGGGTTCGAGGCTCGGT
>JANSTW010071328.1:0-10298 GCA_027564275.1 Diadocidia ferruginosa | reverse complement strand
CAATTTCGGTATTTTGTATAAGGGATATCGATATTTTCATTCGATATTCGATATTTTTATTCGATATTATCGTTTAATCATCATCATCGTGTCCTTTACTCCAAAGATAGGGAGCATAGGGTCCAATTTAACCTTTTTTTTATCTGATACCATGGGTTTAATTGACCAACCAACCAAAAATCACAGCGGCAGTCAGTCTCACCAGCAGTCAGTTCCAACCAGCAGTCAGTTCAAACGGCAATCAATCCTATTGGCAGGTCAATTCAACTAGCGGCCTTTCCCATAGGTAGTCAGTCCGACCAGCAGTCAGTTTCCCACTTGCAGTCAGTCTACCGGCAGTTAGTTCAACCATCATTCAATCACACTGGCAGTCAGTCCCAACGGCAGTCAGTCCCACCGGAAGAAGAAAAATGTTTCTTATGACCGAAATACACGTGACAGTGTTTGTTGAACAAACATTATTCTTCACAAAACAAATATCTGTGTTTGCCTTGTTTTTTGCACAATTTCAAACCTTTATCCATTTTCACGTTTAAATAGAGCGAGCAAAAAATGGTCATTTATCTATTACCAATAAGCACATGGAAGAAAATATGTTATTTATTTCATTTCTTTCTACTTAAGCGAGCAAGTTTTTTTTGTTGGTTGGGATTTGGGATATACTGCGTGGAATTTATTTCATCATTATTTATTATCGATGAAATTTAGATTTATTTTTTTAGCAGAGTACAGAACACAAACACACCAAAAAAAATGGCCAAAGGTCGTTAGGCAATTTTATTGTGTATTCAGTGATCAATAAATATATTAAATAGATCAAAATAAACGCAAAAACAAAAAATAAACGATTCGAACGGAAGAACTGGGATGCAGCATTTACTATCCCATGCGCTAGATACTTAATAAAATAAAATCTTACATAAATACAAGAGACAAATGAAATAATTGAAATATTTCAATTAATTTGATCCACTGAAAATCTTCTAAGGCAAGCAGGTTTCACAAGGGGGAATCCACTTACGGAAATCGTGGAACAAGGGTGCGAGAAACATTTCGGAAATCTGAAATTATTTCGGATATCACGAAAATCAGAAATATTTGTTAGAAAACACGGAAATCATTTCAGAAATCACGGAAATAACGTTTTCATTTTCAGAATTCAGAAATCATTTCGGGAATCACGGAAATTATCTCGGAAATCAGAAATCATTTTCAGAAATCACGGAAATCATTTAAAAAACTAGGTCTGTGATCGTAATTAAATGGCTTGTTCTATATATAAACTCCATACATGTATGGATGTTTAATTGATATCAATAGTCAAACCAAATATGTGGAATAAAGGAAATGATGTAAAACAAACAGTAGTTATTGCAACATAATAAACCTTTCATTTGCAGACATTTCGAGAGTTCTATATACGGACGAAATATATATAATAAGCTTCCGTAATATTATTTAATGTACAATGTGCCCGGCAAATGTTAATTTTTTTTTTTTTTAAATATATAGTTGCATTCCGAAGTCAGATAAGGCCATTGGGTGGTCTCTATGACTCAGTGAAAGAAGAAATATCATAAATATCTGAGATATCTGCAATATCCCAAATATCAAAAATATCTAATATATCTGCAATTTCAGCAATATCAAAAAATATCAGAAAATATCAGAAAATATCAGAAATATCTGAAATATCCAAAATATCAGAAAATATCAAATATATCTGAGATATCTGAAATATCAACAATATTTAAAATATCAGAAATATCCCAATTATCTGAAATATCTAAAATATCTGAATAATAAAAAATATCAGAAATATCAGAAAATATCAATAATGTCAGAAAATATCATAAAATATCAGAAATATCTGACATATCCAAAATATCAGAAATATCAGAAATATCTGAAATATCTGAAATATCAGAAAATATCAAATATATTTGAGATATCTGAAATATCAGAAATATATGAGGTATTAGAAATATCAGAATTATCAGAAATATCAGAATTATCAGAATTCACAGATATATTAGCAATATCTGCAATATCAGCAATATTTGAAATATCAGAAATATCACAATTATCTGTAATATCTAAAATATCTGAAATATCAAAAATATCAGATATATAAGAAATATCAGAAAATATTACCAATATTAAAAATATCAGAAAATATCAGAAATAACCGACATATCCAAAATATAAGAAATATCAGAAAATATCAAGTATATCTAAGATATCTGAAATATCAAAAATATAAGAAATATTAGAAATATATCAGAAATATCTGAGGTATCAGAAATATTAGCAATATTTGAAATATCAAAAATATCACAATAAAAAACTATCGAAATATCGATAACTATTGATATTTAGCAAGTATCGATAACTATTGATATTTTTCCAAAAAATTGCTACTAGAAAAAATTGTATCCCATGATTTATGATTTCCGAAATGATTTCTGTGATTTCCGAGATGATTTCTGTGATTTCCGAAATAATTTGTTCCATGATTTCCTTAAGGGGCTTCCTCCTCGGATTAGAATTATAAGAAATAATTTTTGTAATGGGCTAAACTATACTTTAGCGCTTACGGCTCAGCCTCTAATCTAACTGACCCCCCACCAGACTCAGAAACCCCCTATCAAAAAAAAAAAATCGGGAGGTTTGGAAGGTAGGGTAGGGGATGATAAAGAGTGTTTGATATCAAATAATAGGTATTACATTTGTATTTACCGGTATTTACCGGTTGGAGCAAATCCAACACTCCATGTGGGTGAGATGGGCAAAAATCTGTAGTTTTTCGTAAGTTCTGACTTCCTGAAATAAGTTTCCCGATTCCTGAAATTATTTTGACGATTTCTTAATTATTTTTCGAAAATCATTTTCGCCTTGAGTTCTGAAATTGTTTTCACAATTTTTGAATTTATTTTCATAAATTCTGACCTTTTTAAATAAGTTTTTTGGTTCTTGAAATTATTTCGACGATTTCCTAAATGACTATCGTGATTTCAGACATCTTAACATGATTTTCGCTTTGATTCCTGAAATTATTTTCGTAATTTCCGAATTTTAGTATCATAAACTCTGAATTTCTTCAATACATTTCTTCTTTTCTGAAACTATTTCTTAAATAAGTTTCCTGATTTTTGACCTCAAGATAACAAGATTATGCAGTGTTTTCAGAAAAATTTTCCAATATTATAAAAAAATATTTCTTGATTCCTGAAATAATTTTCCTGATACTTACTGAAGTTTTGCAAATTTTTTTGCTTGTCATTTTCAAATAATAATATAGATTATTACTTACACATATTGTTGGGGAAAATATTGTTATATATTATTATATTTTTTATTTGTTCAAAATTATGAGAATTCACAAAAAAGCATGGGATTAAGTATGGTATATACAATGAATTACCAAAAAAATAAATACAATTATTATATATTTGATATTTCTATCAGTGACGAAGCGTGAGATTTAAATATGCAGGAAGCAATACTATTTTTTTTATAGTTACTTGATCCAATTGGAAATTTTCCCATAAAACCTAAAAACAAAACAAATATTAAAAAATATATCAAGTGTTTTATCAAAAATTAGACAGGAACTAAAATCGAAAGCAACACACATTTAAATATTTCTATGTATGAAAGGTGCCCGCACAACCATTATTGCTTTCGAAAACTCAAAAATCAATCGGTGAACTTCCATAACACCCGAGAGGAAAAACACCCAAAAGCTTTAACAAGCTTAAATCACACGAAGGCTTATTTATTGTTTGTGTCTTTGCTAAAAACTGCTAAAAAACGATTATATGTATATTAGCTGCTATAACGGGTTTGAGGATAAGAAAAAGAAATAGAACAAAGCTTGTTAAAGCTTTCGGATGTTACGGCTGTGTTAATTTTTTCAAAAAAGCAAAGGAAAGCCAGGGCTTCCCTTGCTTCTATGGAATATTCGACACTGATTTCTAAATTATACAATCTATCTATCTATATGTGATGTAAATATATTGCGCTGAGCTGTGTGTTATAATGTAAAAATGAAAACTAAATTATTGCTTTATCATTCCGCAGCGCTATACGCGATACGAGTCTATCATGTTTATATTCATGTATATACAGCAGAGCTAGGGTGGCTCATAAAAAACATGATTTCAAAATATATGATAAGCACGTAATGACTATCTGTAACAAGGCAAAAATAAAAACCTAAATGTTCCTCTTCAAAATGTATATCTAATAATAATCATATAATGTAAAAGTAAATGTAAAATATTGTATAATAATACACATGGCGAGGAGGTTACGTTTGCTATATTTTCTATACACAACTTATGTAAGCTTTAGTAGAATACTCATTATATTTTCTTGTATATCATAATGTACTCGAATTTCAGCATAATAACATTACATTTTTACCAGCAGCAGCGGCAAAAAAGAAAACATTAAAATATTCTATACATCTCAGAGCATAAAATACATCATAAATAACAAATTTTTGAGATATTATTACATGTGTAGTGTAGGTTTATAAATCTAGAGCAGCCCCTGTGCACTTGTACAGAAATCTTATTGCCGCACAAACACCGTCACGTGTAATTTAGTCATGACAAAAATATTTGTTCTCCTTTTAACGTATTACTAACATTTTCTGTTCTTCTTCTTTGAGTTACACAAACTCTACTAGCTTTGCTACTGCGTATGCGAAATAGACAAAATTCCAGTTGTCATGTGGTATTCTGACATTTTTTAGTAGATCTAGTACTTTTTGGTTAAATTTATTAAAAAATTTAAACATGGTAATATTTTCATTCATGCGTATTCGACGGTATTAGCGTAAAATTACACAAAACATTTTCTAGTGAACAAAATTCCAGTTGTCATGTATGAAGCAGACGAAAAAGAATACGCCTTATTGATTTTCTAATCACATTAACGATGAACAGTGACATTTTTAACCCAAATTAAATTTTTAAACAGAAATATTTAGTTTTTTAATTAAATCAATTACATTTGCTATTTCTCAAAGGGTTAAATGACATATGACCTTCTGCGTATATAAAATTCTTTAACCCATTAACACCTGGCTACGAGTTTCTGTCTTATACGATTTTTTAAATTGATTTAGTTCAATAGCAAATCAATAGAGACTTGCAAAACAATGCTATTGCTATAAAAGACCATTTTATTCGCTGATTTTTGTTCATCTAAATCGGTTAATTTAGAGTTTTGATATTTCCATAATATAATATTTCAATATTTTTTGACTCTGAAGACATTTTTAAATGGACACAACTCAATAAAAAAACGACAGAGGCTTACAAAACAATAACAAAATGATTTTTAATTGGAATGGTTCTAAAAGGCAATAGCTGCAGTTTCTGTCTGTCGGAATTTTTGAGTTAGCCTTTGAATCGCCTTATATCATTGGGTACTTTATACCCATTGGTTTTTTTATGTTAGCTCAACATACTTTTTTCTTTTGCATAATTTTATATTGGAAACTCCATCATGATATGAATTTTACCTGGACCTATAGATATATACTTTTTTTTTAACACCTCTATTTAAGGGTATTTTCTACCCACCACGGCATTAATAGGTTAATTATATTTTTAAGAAAATTTAATCTTAAACTATAGAAAATATATTTTCTTAAATTTCGCCTCAAAGTTTCGTATAAACCTTTATAAAAGAAAATAAAAAACAATAAACTTTTTGCAAACAATTTTTATACACAAATTAATTACATACAAATTTACAGAAAAAAACGACGAAAATAGAAAAACTTTCGTGTAGTATAGGTAGATAAGTAGAAGCAAAAAAAAATTGACAACAAATTACTGCGGCGAACCATCCTAAAGTCCTAAACCCATACCTTAGCTATACGTATAAACCAAAAAAATTCTAATTTTGTGCAAGCCTCTTCTAATGTGTCTCTCTCTGACAAAAGAACTTTTAATTGACATTTTTTTTCTTCTTAAAGTTGGCCCGGGTTAATATAATTATAATGCGAGAAGGGTTATCGCTCTGGGTTCATAAATATTTTAATCATTTTTAAAAGAAATTTTTTTCTTTGTTGTTAATTTCTTTGTCATTAATTATTAGGCTAAAAATATTTTATAGAGTAGAGAAGCAAAAGAAAAAAATCATCAAAAATGTTATTTAAAAAAACAATTAAAATAATAAAATAATAAAATCGAAACTCTAAAAAAAAGAATAGGAAACAAAAATCGTGTTTTTCCGGAATAACACCTGTATACGTCAACACACTGTTTATAATATGCCAATCAAAGCTTTTGGTTCGAAAACAATGGCTCAGAAACATAATATGGAGATTCTTACAATCACAAATCACGCTAAATTTTAAAATCAGAATATTCTAGAGGAACTATCTAGACCTACAGACCCCAAATGCAATCCCAAAGTATAAGACCATTAAAAACTTACCCCCTTCACCAAAATTTAGACAAATCCGTGTAGGGGTATAAAAATTCTCTACATGCTCAAATTTTTCTGTAATTTTGAGATACAATATCATATGGGAGCCTCCCTTTATCTTTGACCTAGAAACTCTAAATCCAATCTGAGAGTATGACAACACAAAAAACTCATTCCCACCAAAATTTGACCTCTCCAACGTGTTGGAACAGAAAATCTGACACCTCCTGTTGGGCCTCCAACACCCCGCGTGGTACCGGTATAATTTGTAAGTCATCGGTTGAAGCTATACCAATAACTAATTAGCAGCTTGCACTGCTCTGTGGTTTGGTGGACCAGATGCACGCAATCTTTAGTATTTTAAAATTATCGAAAATTATAAAATATCAAAAGACCATCAGCAAATGTCTTTTATACAAGGTGTTCTATTTTGTATCACTTTGTAACTAGGGTTGCCAGATATATCTAGAGCTTCGAGAGTACATTTTACAATTTCTTCTTATACAGCAAATAAATAGCTATCACCAGGTAGATTTTTTTAAATAATGTATTCCCAGCAATAATAGACAGCTATAATACAGCTAAAAAAATGCTGTATTTTAGCTGTAGATTGTTGCTGTGACAATTGACAGCTAAAATACATTTAAAAAAATAGCTGCATTTTAGCTGTAAATTGTTGCTGTGACAACTTTCTCCCAGCAACAATTTACAGCTTAAATACAGCTATAATTTGATAACGTCGTTCCAGCAACAATTGACAGCTAAAAAGTTGCTGTATCTTAGCTTTAAATTGTTGTTGTGACAACCTTCTCCCAGCAATAATTGACAGATTAAATACAGCTTGAAAAAATTACTGTATTTTAGCTGTAAATTGTTGATGTGACAACGTTATCCCAGCAACAATTGACAGCCTAATACAGCTATTATGTGACAACGTCCTCCCAGCAACAATTGACAGCTAAAATATAGCAAAAAAATGTCTGCATTTTAGCTGTAAATTGTTGCTGTGACAACGTCCTTTCAACAATATTTGTCACCTAAAATACAGCTAAAAAAATTGCTGTATTTTAGCTGTAAATTGTTGATGTGACAACGTTTTCTCAGCAACAATTGACAGCTAAAATACAGCTTAAAAATTTGCTGTATTTAAGCTGTAAATTGTTGTTGTGACAACGTTATTTCAGCAACAATTGACAGCTAAAATATATTTAAAAAATTGATGTATTTTAGCTGTAAGTTGTTGTTGTGACAACGTTCTCCCAGCAACAATTGATTCAAAATGATCGAAAATTATTTTTATAAAAAAAATTATAGTAGCTCTTTTTTTGGATTTTCGATGGTTTTTTAAAATTCGACATCGAATTTGACTTAATCACCTTGCTCCAGCTATTATGTGACAACGTCCTCTCAGCAACAATTGACAGCTAAAATACAGCTAAAAAAATTGCTGTATTTTAACTGTAAATTGTTGCTGTGACAACGTCCTCCCAGCAATAATTGACAGCTATAGTTAAAAAAAATTGCTGTATTTTAACTGTAAATTGTTGCTGTCACAACCTTCTCCTAGCATTAATTGACAGCTAAAAAATTGCTGTATTTTACCTGTAAATTGTTGCTGTGACAACGTCCTCTCAGCAACAATTAACACTTTACAGCAAAATTTGGGCGTTCACAGAATTTAGACTTTTATAAGGTATTTATTTTACCTCAGTGATATATTAATGTAGAGAAAATATGAAAGTTATAAGCTAAAAAAAAGCGAACCGACAAAAAAAAGAGAAATAAATTATCCTATTTGTCAAAACTGAATATTAGCCAATACCAAAGAAATACATTTTCACACACAATTATCTAGATTTGCATTTGGAGGAGCAAGGAGTACAAGCGGTCTCAAAGAAGTAAACAGCCGGACAGACGGGCATTTTTTTTATTTTTTAGATTTTCTGAATCAGGGGATATAAAACGTAAAAAATGGGTCCCGTCAATTTGACAATTTTGACCGAAATTAAGGCTATTTTTATACAAACTCCATATATAATATAATGTATTAAACAATAATTGCCGCGCAGCGAGCTTTTTTTTTAAATATAAAATATCCTTGGGTCCTGAATTTGTGTGTATATTTAAAAATAAATGCATATAATTTGGGGGCCCCTGGAGTCAGGGGCTTTGCAATTTGTCTAATGGAAATACGCTAGCTGGAAATCGGTAAAGTTTTTTACACGTAAAACGTGTAGTAAGTAAAAAGTCAATGATAATATGACAATACCGTCGCTTCGGTCCAAATGCCAAGTGGAGAGCTGTTTAAAAATATTTTAATGTTCAAATATTTACCAATAAAAATATTAAATTGAAATTTTTTTTCATCGCAGAGTTACGAGATTTACAGCAAAATTGCTAAACTGCATATTCTTTAAATCTTGTCCCAATAACTTATTAAGATTTCTGATTTTCGTGATTTTCGAAATTATTCCGTACTCTTGTCCCACTGCGTATCTATTTCGTTATATTTTTAGGTTATTAAGTATTTTCCCATATAAGATACTCAGCTGCACAAATTTGCGCGCGTAATAATTATAGTTGAGATATTAATCCTCTGCGATTTTACTAAAAACCACGCGCGCCGTGTAATGATTTATTGATTCGCCTAAATATATTAATATTATTTTGGTTCAAATCCTATAAAATCCCAGAGCACATAAGCTTTTTGCTTAAATACAATTTAAATAATAAACTATAAACAATGCATGCCATTAATGTGGTATATAATTACACATATATTTTATATATTTCAAATAAATAAGTTCTATTTTTGGGGTTTAGTTATTTAGTATAATATAGAATTTGGCTATTAATTAATTTTACATGTAAATCATTATTGTTATTGTGTATTGGCTGAATTCTAATAGGTCGTATAGCGTAAAAATAAAATCTTACAGTTTTCTTCTGTTTCATATACTATGTTTTTTCTAGAACAAACTATTGCAGCCGCTATGTAACCGATATTTTTTCATCGGGTGACAGGACAGGGCGAAATCTGTCAAAATATTAGAGCGAAAATTGATAAAAAAAATTGTACAACTCCAGAGAAATTTTTTAAATTTTTTAGAAACATGGTGGATTTACAGGTACCAACTCACGTGAAAATCTATTTCTTTAAAATGTAAAATTTTAGCTGTTTAACAATTTTCGCTCTATTATTTTGGCAGATTTCGTCCTACCACCCAATGAAAAAATATCGGCTATATATAGTGCGATTTGTGCAATTACGTTCTATTAGAATTAGACTGAGCCAGATTCTGTATAACAACTGTCAATTTGTGTGTTTAAATTATATTTGCTTTTAAAAGTATCGAATTCGAATATATAACTTCATAAACAATATATTCAATAACAATAAATTTTGAAAATATTATTTCGTTTATTTATATTTTGTAATGAGTATATGCCCATCTATACCTACCCGGCTACCCCATATTTAAATAGAAATTTTTAGCTAAAATCCGCTAATTTATGTTATTTTCATAATTTACATTAAAAATATTGGAAATATTTATTTTTTTTGCATACTTCTATTATAACAGTACAATCTATCCCGAAGGATAATTCGCCACTTTTGCAACCATTTCTGTTTACTATTGAATTTTAATTGACTCTGAATTGTCCTGTGTCTGTGATGCTTTTACTGGATCAACGTGGGATGCCAATATTGCAGTATCGTCAGCAAATGTCGCTGTCATCGTATGATTATTGGTTGGTAAGTCTTTCAAAAACCAGTATGGAGCAGTGGGTAAAGTCACGGCTCTATATATACAGAGGTTGTGGGTTCGAGGCTCGGTAGGGCCAAA
>JANSTW010071317.1:0-10299 GCA_027564275.1 Diadocidia ferruginosa | reverse complement strand
TTTACCGCAGCGCAATATTGTTCGTATGCCCCATTGGCCAGCTACAGAAATGACAAAAATGAAGATGATGAACATATGGATATTGATGATGATAATGTCAATGTCAATGAACACAATGAAAATAATGATTCTGTTCTTCAAGCAGATCCATCTACTGTTGTCGTTGAGGTGAATGAATTAATGAAATTGCTTCGTAGTTGTCATTACTGCAGTCATCCAATTTCGTCGTGTTTGATAATGAAGATGAAGAACATGAAGAATAAGTTGATTTTGTTTTTGTTTTTGTTTTTTTATTTTTATTGTTAATTTATGTTTCTTCTTTGAATAAATAAAAAAAGAAAAAATTATAGAAAAATATTATTTTTAAAATTAAAAACTTTGGCGTTATGTTCAAAAAAGTGTCTGACTATTTACTTTTTTTCTTTTGCAGTGAGCCCGAAAATGCATTGTTTGCACGTGTCCTTTAAATGAAAATATTGTTGAATGTATTTTAAGTTTTTTAACGAACTAAAACTATTTTTAAAAATATACAAAATTAGTAAAAATTTTAAGTCCATTAAAATTTTACAAAGTTTAATATATTGCAGACAATGTATCATTTTTTATACACAATACTCTTTTACCCCCATTTATTTAAATTTTTAATTAGATTAGACTCATTAATTTGTTACAATAACAATTTATAGATACATAGCGTATTTAAAAATATATATTTAAGAATATAATTATGGTTATAAAGTTTTATTAAAATTTAACTAAAATTTCAAAGATAATGCATATCTTTATTTTCTTATTTCTGTTTTTTTATCTATTATGAACGCTATTAAAACATTTTTGACACCTTGAGGAATTACATTTAGAACAATATTTAGAAACTTGTTTTGATTTTTTAACAGCTAAAGAGTATATTGATGCTTTTAATAATCAGCACTTATGATATTTTTCTTGTTTAATTTCTTGGTTCAAGACATATTAGCTAGTTGATGAAACTTTTTGTCTGTCATTCTTACCATTGTTCAATAAATATAAATTTGTTTAAATTACATGACCTGTTCCATTTAATAGCATTGACCCTCAATACATTGCATATAATTTTAATATTAATATTAAATATAATTTTGTAATTTTTTGAATTTAAAATCGATTTGTGTTTGGTAAAATAATTTATAAATTAAATATTTAAAACTTTTAATGAGCATGCAACAAACAAAATAAGTATGTTATGATTGTTTAAAAAAATTCACCTTGTTCGTAAGTATATTTCCATCACTGCAAGTAATTGTGAGTGTGAGTTCAAATTAATGGAGATTCAATTTAAGTTTTTCACTTAATTAACATTAATTACTTCAGCAGTTATTTTGTTCTTTGCAATAGCTGATACTTTTTATAAATTCGTTGAAAAATAATTATTTTTTTGTAATATACAAATTTTTTACTTAGTTTTATTTTTTACCGTTAAAAAAAAGGTTTGCAAAATTATTTGTAAACATCATTAACTTTTTTTTTAAACATAAACAATATAGCTAGGAATACAATATAACTAAGTTTTAATTGCTTTTCCATTCTCATTAGAAATTATAGTCTATAATAATCTTTAAATTTAGATCAATTTAAAGAATATTTTTATAACTTATTTTACTGCAAAAATTATCACTCTCTGTATAAGTTATCAAAAAAATAATATTTTGTCTTTAGTGCTGCAAGTGAAAGCACTAAAGACTTTGTAGCTAATATCTTCTATATAAAACAAAACTTTTTAAGTATCAATATTTTTTTGGTTTAGAATCGGCTAAAATCCCTTGAATGCTTTTATTTGTTAATATTATTAAATTATCTTGTTTTGGGAGGGTATGCAATTTATATTAATAAATAATTTTTAATCAACATTTATAAATAACCCCTGCAAAATAATAATTTGTTTTTAGAAAAGTTGTTTAGATAGGCACTTAATTATCTATAAAAAAATATTTATTAACAAATTAATTGTAATAAATTACAATACTGCAAGTGAAAATTAAGACTGAACTCTAAATAAAGGAATGCATAATGCGGTAATGCTGCCACACGTCGAAAGAAATTATAATAAAATTAAAAATGAATTGACGTCAAAATATAATGTAAATGATAACATTAATACCTTATTCGAGTCCGCCGTAGTAAGAGCACGCTACGATGCCGATGTGCGTGGTGTAAATCGCTATAAACATTTTTACAGGTAAATTGTCAGCATTTTATCTAAAAATATCTAAATAAGACTAATTATTTATAAAAAATTATTGCATGTTACTAATTGATCTTTAAAATCATATTTTTATACTAAATTTTAATTACATTAATTAAGGACAAAAACTATTTATAATTTTTTAGAATATTTTTTTGCAACAATGCATTTAATAAAATAACTAAATTTATATAAATTAATACTCAGATTAAAATAAATAATTAAAACTAAAACGCATTTTTTAATATTTTAGGCCTACAATTGCCCAAGAAACTTTGCGTGCCAACTGTGATTTTAATGCTCAGTTTAATGAAAACAGCGGAAAAAGTATTGACAAAAAATGTTCACCACGTTCTCCTCGAAATTCGTCGCGAAACAGTAATAATAATCGATATTTTACCGCAACATCAATTGGAAATAGTGATCTACCACAAATTGACTCAGCATCCAGTTCGGATTCAGGGTTAGATTTTCCATAAATTTATATATATTTTTTCATACAATGAGAAATAAATAAAATAATAAAGTTTATTAAATATTTATAAATTATTAAACTTTTTTAATTTTTTAAAATTAAAACTTATTAAAAAAAAACTTATTCTGTCTAAAACTTATTTCTTTACTTTGCTGTGCACTCTCAATATGTGGTTTTTCACTCTCAAATTCTATGCCTAAGCATAGAATTTCTAATTCCAAAATTATAAGAACAATATCCTTCCAAATGTGATTAACGCTACAAATAACATTATTAACTAAAAGCGAATTTTCATTCTTCGATGATTCTATTAGAGATAAACGAATTGATCCATGATTTTTGGTTTATCTAGATAAAGTTGATCTTGACTTTATGATAGTTTTTACCGTCCACGACAGTATTAAAAAATGTTTTATAGGCGTAAGGTTTAGGATAATTTATAAGGTGCTATATCCCACAACTAATAATAATTTTATTTAAAATAATATTAAATATAATATTTTCTAAACTACTCTTAAATTATTATAAATATTTTGCAGTAAAAGTCAATAAGATAAAAACAATTTAAATAAATTAATTTCCTGTTTTTTTTTCCGTAATTAATTGTATAAATTTTTTATATATTTTAATATTTTTTTTCCACTTTTATGCATTAACTCTACCTATTACTAAACATTTATAAGCCTTTTGTTTTTAAATATTTGCAAATATTTAAAGCCTTGTATAAAAAAGAATAATTAACACTAATTATAAGTTAGCTTACTTGTTAACAATTTATTGTCTTCAAGGCTTATAAATTATGTAAAAGCATGCAAATGAGAAGATGAAAATCTGCTCTACAGAAAAATAAAGATGTAATGTGTTGTGTAAACTTTTGTAAAATGTGTGTCAAAAAAGTTATTTTTTAAGTTGTATTCATGTGTTATAATCTTTTTAATATTGTACTCAATGCTTTAAGAATTGCATTCTAAAATTTAGAACTTTTTTTTCATGATAGTTGGTTTTTAATAATAAATTTTCCAGGAAAATAAAAAAAGGCTGTTCTGCAGCTTTACAGCTCAACAAAGAGTCTTTCAGCAATAATAAAATTTTCAACACCAGCAATGCAAATTCTGCTCAAAATATATTAATTGATACATGTTAGTTTTTAAATTTTTTTTTAAATTATATAAAGTGAAGTATTTAAAATAATGTTGTGATATAATAAATTTATTAAATTGACAATAAATATTTTAAGAAAATATTTGATTTTTTTTAATTTTATAACGAACTTAACTAAAATTGAGATAAATTTATATTGTATATTTCCGGTAATACAACTATTTGAGAAGAAACTTGACCTTTTATATCAAAATTATGCTGCTAACGTTAAAGATTTAAAAATTAATTAGTTTTAAAGCTTTCAGGGCGAATACGAAAACGTCCAAATTCGGTGAAAGGACATGACAATAATTCAATAGTGCAAAATGGCATTATTGCTATGGAGACACTTTTAGACCTTAAACAATATCATCAACAAGAACAAAAGCGAAATCGGACGTTCCTTGGAACACAAAATTCGACTAATGATATTAATCTTCCAAATATTACGCCACAAAAGATACAATGTATTAGTAGTGACAATAATATCAATAACGACATTTTACTTATTAAAAAGGAATCAGTCTTTCAACGAAATGCTCGTCCTCCTAATTTACTAATGGCCGTGCCTAATTCTCAAAGAATTGATCTTATGTTACCTTCCCCAACTACCATAATAACACCTGAAGTCACTATTGCAACAATAAGTCGTCCTAAATATAATCGACATGAAAAAGCATCAACTAACATTAAAGAAATTGAGAGTTCACCTAACTATAAAGAATCACAAAATTTATCTCCAAAGACATCTACAATTCAATTATGTAGACAAAGGTATGAAAGCAAGTCACTACGACAACCCACTTTTATAATAGAAAATCAAGGAAAAGATGCAAACAGAAATATGGATGAATCAAAGCCAATAAGTTATCAAACCAAGGAAACAAAAGAATCCGAAACTCAGACGGAGGAGGTAAATGTTTAAAATGTGGTAAATTGTTTTATCCTATACCAAAAAAATATTTATAACCACAAAAGTTTTTCTTATTTTTATGGAATATAAAAATATCATAAACTTTAACCTTTTATTAGCACAAAATGGTTATGTGATACATAACTCTACCTTACTCTTCATACAAAATACCAAGCAATACAATTTAAAATAGATTTTTTTAAATTCTCATATAGTATTTAACATACACAAATATTTAGCAGGTCAAGTATAACATTAGACTGGAAAAAGATTTATATATAACAAAAAGAGTTAATTAACATTTTATTTGAAAATTTATGATGGTAGATTTATTTTTTATTCTTCATATCGTATAAATTCGATTTAATCATTTAAGAATTTAGGATACAGTTCTTATTTCCGTCAATACAAGCAAAAATATTGCACAAGATTCTTCAATGGAATCATTAACAATCACTAACGACAATCGAGCACCTAAAGCTACACAAACAGATACAACTCTTGGTTACTTTGCAATAAAAATGAATAGATATGCAGAAAATATTTCGGAGCTAGAACAACGAACAGAGCTTCTTGAAATTATTGACAATGCACTAGGAGAAACAATTGATAAACACTCAAGGCTACTTGCTAATCAATTTATTGCTTCGAGCGCCAGAAAGCAGGTAGTTAAATACTTCACGATTACTAGAAGTCATTTATCACATTTATATTATACATATAATGCGAATACATATTTATAATTTTATCAAGTCTAAGCAATAACATCAGATGCGCATTTATACATATATAAAAATCAAAGAATATGCTGAGAATTAACCAAAAATGTATAAGTTAAAAAATCACACACCTAATTAAAAAATTTATATATCTGGAAACTTAAATTAAAACTTTTAAGCATTTAAACTCTATTACAAATAACAATGTCTTTAACGCTGAAAAAATATAAGTAGGTAATATATTAGGAAAAAAATAAGTGGGTAAGATTAATTGAAACATTTTGCTCATTTTAAACCAAACAAATTTCAGGCGCAAGTATGGAGAGACGCTAAAGAATTTATGTCTACACTACTCGTTCCATACAGTGTTGAGTTGGCCAGCAGAACACGCACAACACGAGCACCTATAGAACGCATAGCTAAAATCCAATTGCCGTGATCTCTTTCTCAAAACAAGGCACACTCTTTAACAATTTTGCTCAATATTTCTTTGAACTTTTAAAGTTTTTTGTCTATTAAATAAATTAACTTTATTGACTGAAACCAAAATGCAACATTAAAAATTTATCAAACTCTTAATAGTTTTTCCTTTTATTAAAAACATTCTAGCAAATTACGCTTAATCAAGTCAAAAACAATGTAGAATTATACCACAAATACATGCCTCAATATTAATGATTAATTAAACATGAGAGGCAGTTGGAATAAAATTCTATTTAAAAATATCTAACGGTAAAATTTATAAATCCTAATTTAGAATGCTTAGAAGCACATATTTAAAAAACCCCTAAACTTTACTGTATTTCACGTCGTAAATTCCATTCCAAATATTCTTTGTAAAAAATGGTCAAGGAAAATTTAAATAAATTTTTACTTTAACAACAAAAATTTTAGTTTTTTTAAATACGTAAATAACAAAACAACAAAATGTTTACGTAACTTTATTTGGCAGCTTTTTTCTTGATGGTCTTGCTCTTACCATTTAATTTCGCCAATTCGGCTCCAACAATTCTTCGACTAAGTTGTTTGGCGCGAAATACTTTAAAACGTTGAAAATCGGTCAAAGAAGAACGCTAAATTTAAGATATAATTCAAGACACTAAAACTATATACTTCTTAAATATTAATGCAAAAAAAAAAAATTGTAGTAATATTCAGCAATGTTTAAAAGTATAATTAGTTACAACAAAATATCTAATTTATTTTTACAGTAATTAGACAAGTTGTCTTGCAAAAGTCTTACAGAACTTCAGAAGAAAAACAAAATATATAATTACAAAAATCAAAATGAGGAATTGGTTGAAAATAAAAATAAATAAAATATTAATAAAACTTACAATAGCTTTTTTTGCATTTTTTTTAGCCCAGTTAGACTCATTAAATTTTTCGGCAATCTTCTCTTTGTCAAAAGCAATTTTTACAAGTTTTGTCCTTTGACCAAGAAGAATAGGCGCAACAAATTTGGTAAGGTGGAGGTCCTTAAAATTCCTAACACCACGTCTAACACCTGTAGATGGACCATCAAGAAGTACCTGAAAAAAAATTTTAAAATGTTTTTAAAAACAATGCAATAAACTATTGAGCCAAGCAAAATTTTAGCCTAAAGAAAATAAAAAGTGAAACGGAATTTTTATCTCTCCTTAATACAAAGTTTTTCTCAATATGAACCTCTAAAATGGAGGTCTAATTGTCAGTTAGCCAAGTGATTAAATAAAAAATTACAATTAATATTACCAATTATTTAGCGTAAAATAACGTTTGTTTCGTATTTACCACATTTAAAAAAATAAACAACCTTATTTGCGTCGACGACATTAACTATGACTGCCAATTTGCCTTCGTCCTTGCCGCTTGCAATATATACAACACGCCCAATTTGCACGTATTTGTTGTAAATCATTATGATATAGAATCCCTTGCAATCGCCAAATTTCTTAAAAGCAAAAATGAAAGAAATGAAAACTGCGGAATTTTATGGCACCGTAATTATTTAAGTATCGTTGTGGGACAAAAAACTATTTGAATAGTTTACTAATAATCTTGTTTTTTAAAAAATTTGTTGTTTATTTTTGTGTGTCTAAAGACTTCATTTCGTAAATAATCTTTGATTTAAGCATGAAAATAATTTTGAATGAATAGTAAATTATACTTTAAGCTTAAGGTTCATCTGTTCATTTTTTTGTTTATTTCACAACGTATCCAAAACTTCAAAAACAAAAGATTTATTTACATTTATGGCAATAAATATTATATATAGTAAATAATATACATAAACTATCTCTATCTAACGCACTCACAAAATAAATTTTTAACATACTTTTTCCAAAATTTTTTTTTAAAAAAAAATCTTTTATTTAAATTTTATAAATTAAGCTAGCAACAGATAAATTTATTATACCATAATGGAATTTTATACATTAGGTATCTACTCAAATACAATAAACCTTTCAGTGCCCATTGGCATTGGATCTGAAAAAAACACTATAAAATAATTAATTGGAATTAATATTTACCATTTGAATTTATTTGAATTTGATTCGATCACACGGCGGAATTTTTCAACTGTTAAGAGGGACAGATGAAGATTACATTCATCATAAATGGAAAATGCCGCGGAATCCGACATTGTAATTACTTTGGATAAAAAACTCTAATCATTTGTTATAGAATAAGAAATCTTATTAAAATAATATGAATAGATTTGATAAATTTGTGCGTTTAAATTTCAATTAAAGATGATTGAATCAAGTCCCATGCCATTGTCTGGTGCGCTAAGGCTTTGAGACATTAATTTGCCAGTTGAATTATTCCATATGGTGCAAGACATAACTTTTGACTATATTGGTATTGGAAAAAAAAACACTAAAAAGAACTAAATATAATTAATATTTATCATTTGTAATTGAATTAAATTTGATTCAATCGCACGGCGGAATTCTTTATTTGTAATGCGTACAGGTACAGATTGCATTCATCAAAAGCGGAAGATGCCGCACAATCAGACATTCTATTTTATTTTGATTCATAAATAAAATAAATAATAAAAAAAATGAGGTATAAAGAATGTACCTTCCACTTTAATTAAAGACGATCAACATCAAACTCAGGCGCTCTGTGGTACTAGATTAATAATATATATATACATAATTAAAAATTTTATTATTAACTTCCATACAAAGCTGAGTTAAAGTTTTATTAACGTTTTATAAAATTTGGCTATAAAACTTTTAGAATAAAAAATAGGAATATATTTTGTAGTAGGCAATTCAAGGACACAAAAATGGATCAAGCTATTATTTTTTGTAGAACACGTTGGACTGTGATAATTTATAAGCACAATTATTTTAAGTAAAATCAATTGATTTTTAGAATAATTTTTTTTTTATAACTATTAAAATTAACTTATATTTAGACTATAAATGTCTTAACTTCGTATTTGATTGAAATTTATTAATGATACTGCTTTTTCAGAACATTACAACAAAATTCAATAAAAAAACTTTCACATATATAAAATATTTTTAGAAATACTTTGATATGGTTAAACAAAGCATAAAATTAAAAGAATTAATAAAATAATTGGGATTAACAGTCGTTTCATAAGATTTGAAGACGTTATTTATTGAATTTCTTACAAATATCAACTCTTTTTTGAGTCATTTCTGGGGTCGATTCCCGTAAAATATCATTAGAATCCTTAAAGAGCTTTCAAACGGTGTAAGACACATATATGAAAAATTTATGATAATGATAAAATAATTATTAGGTGTACAAGTATGACTCCGCCGTTTTTTACGGTTTAAAAATTTAATCAAAACAAAAATTTTTTTTATAAACTTTATTTAAAAATAATTTCCATTATTAATAACAATATTTTCCCAGTTTTTGGGCAATTTATGAATGCCATCAAAGAAAAATTTTTTCTGTTTTGAAGTGATCCAATCATTGAGCCATTTTTGAACATCGTCGTAGTTTGTGAAGTGCTGTTCCGAAAGACCGTGTGCCATCGATCTAAACAAGTGATAATCTGAAGGCGCAATATCAGGAGAGTACGGCGGGTGGGGTAACACCTCCCATTTCAGCTCTTCTAGTGTGTTCTTGAAACACTTGATTTTTACAAGCACTATGATATAAAATAAAAAAACGGCGGAGTCATACTTGTACACCTAATATATTCACAATTTTAAATGTAGAATGTTTTAATAAACAAGATACAAATATGATCAAAATTATTGTCTTTTAAGTCTAGTCAAAAACCTTCAATTAATTACTTTAAACAATAATTAATATTATAGGGCAACTCAAAAATTAAAATTATTTCTTAGATATAAACAATAAATTAAACGATTCAGTACAATCAAATTCTTCATTACTTTTAAAAGACAACAAAAAAAACGGTTATCTTGATAACAATAAACTGAGCAACGAAGTCATACACACAAGAACTATGTGTCCACAAAATTATATACCTTCACCTCCTACAGGAACATTATTTGTAACATTTTAAATAAAACATTGTCATCGTATAAATTTTTTAGAATGCATTCACACTTATAATTTAATTTTATCCCTCCTAAAACATTTACCAAAAACTATATTTTTTTAATATATGAGTAAATAACCTTGAATAGTCTTTCTTTCTTTATTGTAATTACTTTAAAACGTTCCAGAAATACAATAAACATTATTAAGATTTTCTGTATATATGTGTAAAATAATTATTTGTCATGCTTTACCAAAAATGTAGCATAAACTTAGCTCAAACTAAAAGCGCAAGGGTTGTAAACATAAGCATTCTTCAAATTTCATTTAAAAATTTAAATTTTTTTAT
>JANSTW010071306.1:0-10299 GCA_027564275.1 Diadocidia ferruginosa | reverse complement strand
TTGAAATTTAATTATAACAATTTTTCTATGAGTCTGACACGAAAAAAGTAGGATTTTTTTCTTTTTTTACAATATTTGTACTAGTAGTTCCGGTACTCACCGTTAATCGCCACCTGTCAGTGACAGAGAGCGTTAATCAGCAAGTGGATTTGGTAAAATTTTTGTGGGAGTGAGTTTTTAATGGTTCAGCATACATACTGGGATTGCATTTGGAGTCTCTATATAGGTAAAAGGTTTAGGAGACTCCCTGCTCTCATACGATTTTTTTTTTAATATGGCCGAAAAACATGAGCATTGAGCATTTAGAGAAAAATTTTACCACTATATAGTATATACGGATTTGGACCCATCTTGGTAAGGGTGAATTTTTAGTGGTCCCATACTTTGGGATTGCATTTGGAACTATTGGTCAAAGGAGATAGGGGGCTTCCATACGATTTTTCGCTGTGGCAGGAAAATATATACTTATATAGAGAAAGTTTTTTCCTGGTAAACGGATTTGGCCCATTTTTGTTAGGGGTAAGTTTTTGGTAGTTCTATACTTTAGGGTTGCATTTGGGGTCTTTAGGTTAATAGGGAGGGGCTCCTATACGATTTTTTAGTATATATAACCAAAAAATATGAGCATACATAATATATATAGAAAAAGTTTATTACCAGTAGACGGATTTGACCAAATGTTGGTGAGGGCAGTTCCGTCTTAACCCTAAGGTCACGAAGGTCCCGGGCCCAGAACCCCTATTCATATGGATCGATATAATTTTTTTTAAATGATTAATAAACAAAAACAAACAAACAAATAATCATAGCGAATGGGAAACGGGCCATCTATTTGCGTTTTACCGATTGATGTCTGGTTTCAATTTGGCAATTCCCTTGTATATGTTTATGTTGTGTTCGAGTGTTTTTTACTTATATTTTAAATAAGCCCGGGGCTCCAAGGCAATAAAATATGAATATACTATAAAAAAAGTTATCTCGATCCAATTTCTGTACAAATCAGAAGTTGTGTTGTGCGGAAAACAATTAAAAATAAAGAACCAGATCGGATTCGAATCTATGCTGAATAAACAATGTCATCTAACAAACAGAAGATTAAAGTGCATTTTACCGATAGTTGATCACGACTTGTGGAATGTGGATTCCCTTTCATGTTTATCCTCTTTTTGCCAGCTTCGTAGTACTCAATATTGTTTACGTTTTAACAAACAATTGTGTAAAAAAAACGTATATATGAGCACAACGAAGCTGTCGTCATGTGCATTGAAAATGACATCCTACAGATAATGGACTTTGAGGACATCATTGAGGACTTCGCTCAACTGAAATCTCGGAAGAAACACACATATACCAACAAATATGAATATTGTATATTAATAAACCAGGGACGGAAACGGGTTTCACAAAACCAAAACCAGAAAAACAGAAAAAAAGTATTAAAAATATTAAATCATAATTAAAACCAAAACCAAAATCTTACAATCCTCAAATTAAAGTTAAAGCTGCTTTTGCGGCGAAAAGGACAACAAATCTATCTAGTTACGTCTTTTGATCATTTTTGTTAACAAATATTTCAAAAATATAAAACCGAAAACCAAAACCAAAATTTGAACTTGTAAAACCAAAACCATAACTAAAATTTAAAATCTTGTAAAACCAACAATGTAGAATAAACATAAACAAATTAACATTATAACACTGGGATTGCATTTGGAACTATAGGTCAAAGGAGATAGGGGGCTCCCATACGATTTTTCGCTAAATGTGGCAGGAAAATATATACTTATAGAGAAAGTTTTTTCCTGGTAAACGGATTTGGTACTTTATTGTTACATTTGAAGTTAAGTCAATGGGGAGAGGGCTCCCAAAACCAATAAATATGAGCATATATAATATATATAGAAAATGTTTTTTTACCAGTAGACGGATTTGGCCAAATTTTGGTAAGGTGAGTTTTAAGTGATCCTATATACCTACGCTGGGATTGCATTTAAGGACTGTAGGTACAACCGAAGACTTAATTCAATCCCAGTGGGGGGGCTTCCATGCGATTTTATTTTGCTAGAAGTGGCAGAAAAATATGAGCATACATAGAGTAAGTTTTTCCTGGTAAACGGATTTGGCCCAATTTTTTTTTGGGGTAAGTTTTTGGCAGTCGTATACTTTGGGGTTGCATTTGGGGTCTTTAGGTCAAAGGGGAAGGTGGGACCCAATACGATTTGCTTTTGTATAAATGAGCAAAAAATATGACGGATTTGATCAAATTTTGGTGAGAGATTTTAGTGATCCTTTACTCTGGGATTGAATTAAGTCTTTAGGTTGAAAGTTAAGGGGGGTTACTATACGTTTTTTTAATATAAGAATTTAAACAGTTTTACGGCTTTTGGTTAATTTTGGTGTGGATTTTCTATAAGTGCCTCTATACTCTGGGTCTCTAGTTTAAAGACGCATTTTTTGTTGTTGTAAATATCTATTAGTTCACACTTTTTATTCAAACATGTGAACTAATAGAGACAATTTTAGTTTGTGTCAGTTTTCAAATGTTATAATAGTAAAAGTAGCATCTTATAATATTTATACTGGGGGCTCTCGGACCGATTTTTTTTATTTTACTTCGATATTAGGTGTAAAATGTTAAAAGATAGTAAAAGCAGAATCCCAGCTATATACTGGAGCCTCTCAGATCGATTTTTGCTTTTACTATTTTCATACATAAACAAAAAATCTAAATTTAGTTTTAAATGTTATCTTTGGAATTTATAATAAATTGCGGTATTTTTATTTCCCATTTAAGCATTTATAAACAATTGTATGTTTATAATCAACACTAATGATAACAATATATTGTTATTTTTATATTATTGTATATTATACTTATAAATAAAGTGACTAATTTAAGTATCATTTTAGATATCGATGATAGCCCCCATATAAAAGCGTAATCGCGTAGATATCGCGCATTGTCAAAATTAAGCTCAACAATCGATTAGAGAAAATCTTTTGTATAAGAAAAGCAAAAATATTTTTATTTTTTATTTTTTGTCAATCGTATCAGATTCTTGTAAATTTGTCTTTTTTTCATTTTTTTATTTATATCGAACTGTTTAAGATTTATATTTATGGATATTTTTTAGTATATAGCTTTTATTGAAGAGATTTAATGACCACATAATAAACATCATCAATAAACGTTTTAATTTTATAAATATTTTAATTATGACATGTGAGCCGATTTGATATGGCCTCGTTTTCTTATAACATTTGCTTTACATTTAAAGCGCGTTTTATAGCACATTCTAAAGCATATCATATGACAGAAATTGAATAAAATTAACATTTTTATCGAAATAATTGCAACTCAAATTGATCATATATAGCTAATTCCAGTACCTAATTTGTTTTTAAATATTTCAATATTATATTATGTGTGCGATCATGCAGATCTACACAGGCAAGTATATATGAAGATTATATGCGTGTTCTGATCACTGACCATTATTAGATATAATATTTTTTTAATTTTATTAATTATTTAGATCAGGAACGTCCAGTGTCTATGAATTGGTGCGTACATTTTTATTTGGTTGTATAATATTATATGATGACGTATTCAGGTTTGTAATTATACACGCAAATATTCGTCAATTTAGAGACTTTACATTTTAAGATCAATGATCTCAACTATAATTTTTAAGCATATAAATTAATGATCATTACTCATTAAACGTATATATATGAAATATGATCATATATATTTGGACACTTGGTCGATGATCATTAACTCAATATATTATGTACGAGTACGCGTAATATATAAATAATGATCATATATTTAATGTGTGTACTACAATTTCGTTTTAGATTTTTTTACGCAATTTTTATTTAAAATTAAAATTTTAATTTTTAAAACGAAAATTTTGACGAAATAGAAATATTTATAGAAATACAATTGAAGAAAAATTATTATTTAAGCGTTAGCTATTTTATATAATAATATTCCGCACCATGCTGGGCTATTATTTCTTTAATATACATTTATAATAATAAATATTCCTAAGGTCTTATAACTTTGTTCAATTTTATTCACATCATTTACAATAGTCTACCAAACAATTTAATTATTATCTAACTTCTACTACATTATAAATTAATATTAAGTTTTTTTTTTCAAATTTAAAATGCAATATTTATAGAAAAGAAAATTCTCACAGTTAAGTGTTAATTATTGTTATTATTGTGTGTTGGCATATGATGATGTAATGACTGTATAAAGAGATAATATTTACATTTTTTATTGTTACTTATCGTGTTTAGACATTTTTCAAAAAATTTCTATTATTTATTTGATCATATCCGCAAATCTATAAGTCATAGAAGATCATTAAAATATAATTTGCATTATTAATTATTATTTTTAAGGCATTTCTATATATTAACGAAATGTCAGCAATCCATCGCAGCAATAAAAGATAAAACAGCAGCGAAAGTCTTATAAATTATAAAATGTGTCAATTATTATTATTACTATTAGTTTGCAATCTGTAAATCATGCCAATTAATTCCTATTGAAATAGCTAAAAAGAAAATTATATATTATTTTATATATATACATTTAGTCTCATCCGGTCATATATGTATATACCGACTATGAAAAATCTGTCCGATTCCCCAGTTAAACAGTGATGCTGCTTTTATTATATTTTAAAGTTACGACTTGATCCATTTTTATAAAAAAAAACGTATAGAAACCCCTTTCCCTTTTGATCTTATGACCTTAAATTGAATTCCAGAGTATAGTGTCATCAAAAACTCGCCAAAAAAAATTAGACAAATCCGTCTACTTGTAAAAAACTTTTTCTATATGCTCATTTTTTCGGCTATTTTTACAAAAAAAATCGTATGGGAATCAAAATATTGTATATTTAAACTTTTGCATACAAACTTTAAAGTTTTAAACCCCGCCCATGCTGAAAGGGGGCGTTTCCGTCAAATGTCGTAATATATTTTTTTATTAATGTAAAACAAATATGCATTATTGGCTGAAGTGCAGGAAAGAGAACAGCGTCCAAACATGACCACACCCGTCTTCTTGCATAAAGGGTCATTCGCCGACAAACAATGTATAGTGACTTTTGGAAGAAACGCCCTCTTTCGGAGGAGATGGGTTTAAAGTTTGTATGCAAACGTTTTAAAATGCAATTTTTTGCTGTATATATACAGAATGGAAGTGTGGGTAAAATAAAAAATTTAAGAGGGAACACCACCTTTCCAAATGGTAGGAGGGGCTTAACGATTGTAAGATAAAACGTCAAAAGTAAATATTTATATGTGTTGTGTGGCATCATGTGATACAATGTGTTTGAGAGCTGAAGGAAGAACGATGGACTAAAAACTAAAATTGTAGCTCTCGTCAAGACCTTTCATTTGATACCATACAAAACCTATAAATATTTATATTTAGAAATTTTTCAAAAGTTAGGTCCCTCTCGTTTCAAAGTGGGACGTGCACCGCCTTAAATTTCATCATCATCATCATCTCAACCTTTACTTCATAGCTTGGGAGTATAGGTCATCAACAAATAGCTCACAACGCACTCGATTTCCTGCCAAAACCTTTACTTCGTTGAAGTTCTTTCCTTCGGCTTCGGCTTTCTGCAGCGTCGTTCATCGCCACGAAGATTTAAGTCGTCCCCTTTTGCGGGTTCCTTACGGGTTCCTTGCGGGTTCCAATCAAGCGCCGCCAGCGGTATGTCATCGCTTAGTCGTCGCAGAGTGCGTCCGATCCAACCCCACTTTCTTCTCCTTATTAATACTTTCATGCTCACAACTTCGGTTTTTCTGCACAGATCTTGGTTGGAGATTACATTTGGATAGAATATTCTTAAAATGCGTCTCAAGCATTTGTTGACAAAAACTTTCAAACATATTTTACTCTACTATTTGTGTTGAATGTTGTTAACGAGGAATCAATAGTGAAGTTAACTGATAACAGTGCCATGCCGAGCTTAAAAGTAGATACCTTAGATGCGGGACTAGAGCTAATAAACCAAACGATTTTCGTTCTTTCGTATCACAAATAATTTAGACAAACGTCGATCTCCAAAAATGATTATTGATACAGATGTCTAAGGGAACCTAATTCAAATTATTTTCCATATAGCTCAATGCCTATAATATAGTTAATATAGTAAACAGTTCTTTATACAAACATTTAAAGATTTACACAAAGGTACAATATTTAACTAATTAATTAAAAATGGGTCAATGTCAACCCTAAATATAATATTATGACGATATGTGCACGCGGTGCGGCATTCAAAACAATTCACCGCAATCGATTCAAACAGCTGTTCTTATGCGCCACTATGTGTTAGACAAATATTTTTCATTAGTTCTAGACATTTGAGTAAATATTAGCTCACCGCAACTAAATAATAAAAAAGGGCCAATATTTGAACATCGTAAGCTTGCAGGCTTCATCAAAACATGTGCGGTTATGTTTTTATGATTTTTCCGGCGTTTCGTTGCGTATAAAAGCTCTGTGAATTTCCATTATCGATATCATTCAATTGTTGAACATTTCAATAGAAACTTAAGAGAAAATTCTTAACAAAATCTCAAGAAAAATGAATTCAATTTGCATTTTATTCTGTTTAATTGCCGCATTCGGAGTTAACGTAAGAATTAACACATCTTAAAAGTAAGAGTATTTAACTGTTTTGCATTTAAAATAGGTCAGCACATCATATGGAGTATCGTCGGGGGTGTCTAGTGAAGAAATCAATATTGACAATTTACAAACAAAACTGTTAGACGTAGTTGGTGATTTGAGTACAGAAGACGATCTATTGGATATCATGATGAGCAATCAATTTTCCGAACAAGAACGACTATTCCTCTTTGCATTCTTAAGTAAATTTACAACTACAACCACCACAACTACTAAAGCTCCAGCAGCAGCTAGTACTCCAGCAGCCGGTGGTACTCCTCCAGCTGGTGGTACTCCTCCAGCTGGTGGTACTCCTCCAGCTGGTGGTACTCCACCAGCCGGTACCAACTAATCTAAAGTATTCAAAAAGGCTATAGAATTATAAATCTGTGTGTGTGTATGTGAAACAAATTAACTAGTTAGAATTTCCAAACAAATTAGATCTGCAAATTTAATTCATTATTTTTTAATTTATTTATTATCATTCCTTATCTATATACCACTATTACATATATTTTTAAATTCTATTTACGATAAAAACATACAATTTTAGTTTATATTTTAAAATTATCCTTGCTTCTTTTTAATTAAAATAATGTACAAATGTAATTAATTATATGCACCCTCAAAACTGACTACGATTTTAACAAAATTATATTAAATAGTTAAATTTAAGTTATTTATTATTATATTCAGAGAAATAAAAACCGCAAAATAAATTAAATTAAATGTTTTTTTATTATTCATATACTTTTCGCAGATAACTTAAAATGGACCGCAGCAAACCGAGTGCGCATTCTGTTCAAGCGAATGTTAACAAAATATGGTTATAAGTTATAAGCTCGAAAGGTTTTAAAGTTTGCATGGAAATAAAAGATGTTGATGATACTATAAATAGCTTTAGGGGCAGCAGTTCCCTAAAAAATATACATTTTTAATTTTGCTATATACAATTCAAAGATTATATACCTCCTCTAAATATTTCGGTTGTATATAACTTCTCCCCTTCCCTTAAATATCACTATAATAAATATCGTCACAATCTATAATTTTATTAAATCATTCCAGGCAGCGTTTCCCCCTTCCTCCTTAAAAATTGGGGCCAAATCTTACATTTTAAATATGTTTTCTCCTTTTGAAAGTGAGGATTTACTACTCAAGTATACTGCTCAATCGAAATATGTAGATATATATCTAGACACCCAAAACTCCTTCAACATTTTGCTGTTCATGCCAATTTCATCATTTTCGTAAAAAATAGAAAAAATCGTTTTTAAGGAGAGTTTGAAGTAGGGTGTTGTTGTCAAGTTAGTGTCTTTTTAAGAATAATTTAAAAAAGAGTGCGGACAATTTCGACAAATTCGACGCTATGTATAGGCGGGCTACATGTATATAACTCTACATCAAAACTCTCTAAAAACGTTTCTGAGTGATTTTTTTTAAAGTTGTATTCCCTTTGTTAGAAAAGTTTTTTGTATCCATTGTCGCTATAGTAAAAAAAAACCTACCCAGCGTGGTGGAATGATGATTTGGCCATTCTCAGGAAATTCTGCAGAGTGTTTTACAATATCTGTTATCGACACAAATTCTGGCAGCCATACAAGGATTGGCTTAAAGAATACAAGAAAGTTATTAGGACATCTAAGAAACAAGCTTGGGTGGACTTTGTCCAATCAATTGAGTGTACAAGAGACTCTGCCAGATTATGCAAAGTTTTATCCGGAGTGCTTTCCAGGCTGTATATGTCAATCAAAAATTGAATACCTGGATAATCACCCTCCTTAAGTCCAGAATAGTTCAGGCTGAGCTGGGTGGGTGCCAAATATCTAAGGAAGCTAATAGGGGCATACCTCAGGGTGGTGTATTGTCTCCTTTATTATGGCTTCTCGTAATGGATAAAATACTTCGTCAACTAGACAGCAACGACCTTGGCGTATTAGTGTCTGGATTCTATCTACCCACTATTAGTGACATTATGGGGAAGGCTTTGGTTTTAGTTGAACGATGGGCTGCGGAATATGGATAATCTGTAAACCCGGAGAATACCCACCTTGTGTTATTTACAACCAAAACTAAAATTCCAGTGTGACGGCTTCCAAAATTGGGAGGTACCACACTGGCTAAGTATATAGGTGTTATACTTGACCCTAAACTTAACTGGAAGTCAAATATAGAAGAAATAGTTAAAAAAGCTAGTGTATCTTTCTATGTTTTCTTTCTTTCTTTTCTGTGGATCTATACGGCCATAGTAAGACCTATTCTTTCGTATGGGTCATTAGTATGGTGGCCAGCAGTGGAAAAAGGCTATAACCGTATCAAGTTAGGTAGGGTTCAGCGCAGTGCAATGGGTTACTGGAGCCTTGAGATCTACACCCTCGGAGGCATTGAATGTAGTTGCCCACCTTCTTCCACCTGACATACATATTAAAAGTGGGCCAGCTGCAGTGCCGTCAGGATAAGAGAATCTGGGTAGTGCGGGCAAACAGCTCCTACGGTAACAGCAAAATTATTTCATTGGGACGGTGTCGACCCCAACTACACACTATCTAGTTCCTAGATTATATCTGGACAACAAATTCAATACAAAGTTCCCAACCAGAGAACAGTGGGCAATGGGACACACACTGGATGGATTTGACACAGTGGTCTATACCGGTGGGTCCAAAATGGACTGTGGTGTTGCTTCCGGAATCTACTCTTAAATTCTTAATATATAAGAATCAGTTAGACCTCCAAATCTGGCAAGTATATTTTAAGCTGAAGTACTTGCTATTTTGTTGAGCTGTAGGTGGGTGGCAGCTAATAATACTCCCGGGCAGAGTGGGGCGATTGTTGTGGATAGCCAAGCTCTGCCGTCCTCCGTTAAAAAGAAGCAACTCATTTTTTTATTTATAGAAAAATGAACCTTGTATGCAAATGTTATAAGGTTCATTTTCTCTAACATAAAAAAATGTGTTGGTGCCGAGCTCTGCAGCAATCTAATGTCAATTGGTCAAATCAGATTAAATAATGAGCTTCCTGTTCTTCAAAACCCTCTATTGGGATAGATAGTTCTTGGAAAAATATTGAATATGTCAACACAGATCAACCTTTTTGTGGAATCGGTACGGTTGATAATATAATTTCAAACGAAGCATTGGACAAAATGATAAACAAATTCTGTGAAATAGAAGAAAACATCGAAGCAACTCGAAATCGAACATGTTCACGTGTGGAAATACAATGTGAGAAACACTTTATTAACACAACCGTAAGAAGTGCAGCTGGAAGAGGAAGTTAAACCCACTGATTTAACTGGTTCACATTTCTTATTGTTCTTACCTTATCAAGGCGTGTTAAGACCTGAAAGCACCACCACTAAACTACGAGTTGTGTTTGATGCATCTGCAAAAACATCAACAAATTTATCACTAAATGATATTTTAGCAACGGTACCCACAATTATAACCAGTATGGAGCTGTGGGTAAAGTCACGGCTCCATAAATCAAGAGGTTGTGGGTTCGAGGCTCGGCAGGGCCAAAAAATTTTCACATCTGGGTTATCACCTTTCTTTCGCAGGTGTTTATTAAAAAGCGATTGCAGTGGTCCG
>JANSTW010071295.1:0-10300 GCA_027564275.1 Diadocidia ferruginosa | reverse complement strand
GTTTTATTTTGTCATTATATTTATTTTCTAAGAACAATGAAGCGTACGAAAAGTACGTTTTGCTCATACCCGATATAAACGTATTTGTGGTCCCAATCCCATTCCCAAGTATTATAACTATATAATTTGAGTTTTAATACTTGGGAATGCGGGATTGAGACAATTTTGAGTAAAACGAGAATTAGGGTGTATTGCAATAGTACCGAAACTTAACTGAATTAGTGCCGAGAAAATTGTATATGAAACTCATTCAATTCAAACTGAAATAGTGAACTATATTTTCAATTGTTTTTAAACTGACATAGTGTCGAAATGACGAATTCTCGGCGCTAATTCAGAAAAATATTTTTTTCACTATTTGTTTTACAAAAACACTGATTTTCCTTAATCAGAAGAACGAGTCAACTGCTAAGTTTAAATCTCGGCCGAGAATTAGTATGAAATTCTACACGTCAACATTTCGCAAATCTTCGATTAAAAAAAAACAAAAAAAACTAATTGTATAAATAATAATTTTATAACCAGTATGGAGCAATGGGTAAAGTCACGGCTATGTAATCAAGAGGTTGTGGGTTCGAGACTCGGTAGGGCCAAAAAAATTTCACATCTGGGTTATCACCTTTCTTTCGCATGTGTTTAAAAAAAAGGAGATTGCAGTGGCCCGGAAGTCACTTAAAGCCGTTGTCCGCCTATATGATACCAACTGATAGGGTTCAAAACCCGCCCCACTGATAACCACAAAATATGGCTAGTGCGAGTTGCTGACAACAATCAACCTTTGATAAATTCAGAGATATAGTCGTCAATGAAAACCATGGTATCAAATAGAAATAAGGGTTAAATGGTCCCTGTGCTCCCTCGCTTTTGAGTAAACGACACGATGATGACGATGAAACTAATTTTAGCAGTAAACATATAACTATTACGATAATTTGAAAACTTTAAACCGATCTCTTGAAAAAATGAACAAAACAGAGTTATCATAATTGGAATTGGGATCATCAAAATATATTGTGACATTTAATGTGGATAAATGGGTAGAGTGTGAGTATTTTCACTTTTAGTATTTTAACATGTGTTCACTATAATATGTGTTTTTTTTGGCAGTGTGGTTAAGTACAACTTTAAACCTATATTATATAATGTTCGTCCACCATTTTGTCCAAAATTATACCTAACTGCGAATATATTATTATTATTATTTTACATATAAAATGTTTTTATCAGTGGCGGATTGTAATTTTTGACATTTTGTTTCATCTTATACTGCATATGTTCAAAGAAAGGTTTTTTATGAAATTATAATGGAAAGATGTTAAAGATTCGAAATATCCATCTCGAATAAAGACGAAACTTCCATTTATCACCCAGAAGCTATTCTCATATTATAAAAAAAATCCATCGTGAAATTGTTTAATACATCCAGACCAGAGGTTTAAAGCATTGTTATGCGATTTACATAAGGTGGTCGTAAGTATGCGACAAGAATAATAAAAAATCGGGCCAAGAGCCCCAGTTTAACTGGGATATGCTGCTTTTACTATATTTTAACATTTTAAAACTGACACAAACCAAAATATTCTCTATAAGTTCACATTTTTGAACAAAAATTATGAGCTATTAGACATTTATAACTACATAAAATAAGGCTTTAACCTAGAAACCCAAGGTGGAATCCCAGGGTGTATAAGGACACTTAAAACTTACTCTTACACCAAAATTTACCAAAATCCTCAAACGCCCTCATGATCATCCTAACATTCTCCCCTTTAAAAAGTTTATCTATCGTTTACTCTTAAGTCGTGACGTCAGAAGTGAGCCAGAATGCCCATAGTTCCACTACTTATATGCTCACATATTTCGGACTAAATCCGAAAAAAATAGGTCAAATCCGACCACTGGTTAAAAACGTTCTGTATATTATTCATATTTTTCGGTATTTATAGAAAAAAAAATCGTATGGGAGCTCCTCTTCATCTTTGACCTAGAGACTTTAAATGCAATTTCAGAGTATAAATCTACTAAAAACTCGCCCCCACCAAAATTTGGCCATATCCGTCTACTGGTAAAAAACATTCTCTATATCCTCATGTTTGGGCATTTATAAAAAAAATCGTATGGGAGCAACCCTTCATCTTCGACCTATAGACTCCAAATGCAATCCCAGAGTATGGGAAGACAAAAAATAGAAGAGAAAAGTAATAGAAATTGTAAAAAAACGCATCAATTACAATTTATTTAGAATAATAACAAATAATAACAATATTTTACTAAACACAATTCCTGTTTAAAAAAAAAAGAAATCAAATAAAGAGCGAACCGAAAGGACAAAGAATAGACACTGGCTCAAGTCGACAGACAAGGCCATTTTATTAAAAAGGAATATACAAGAGATAGAAGGAAGAAATAAAAAGTACGAGCAAAAGAAGAAACTAACAAAATGTAAGATCATAACTCATAAGAAAGGCGAGAAGAGAAAAAGTGTATTGAGAGAAGGAAAACGGTAAGAAGTAACAAATGGTAGAAATGAAGAAATAAAAGAAGGTAGAAAATAAAAAAGAAGAAAAATTAGAACAAAATTGGAAAAAGATGAAAGAAGAAAAATTAGAACAAAATTGAAAAAAAAAATGAAAGAAGAGAAGGAAGAAGAAAAGAAGAAGAGACCTAAAAATAAAAAAAAAAAGAAAAAAGGGAAAAATAAGCTTTCCCATGTTTTTTTTATTTTAGCGAGCGAAGTTATAAATAATAAATAATTTTTAATTAGTTACACGTGTCGCCACTGACTCTTCTCGTAATGCTATATAAATATAGGACTCTTTGTACAATATGCTAAAAACAAAATTTTTAGAGTCATAGAATGAATTAACAAAATTGTTATTGCAAAGGATAAGTGCTTTTTGTGTGAACGACCATGTAAAGGATTTAAATTGGTTCAAATTATTACTGTAGTATACAGAGCTGGCACATATTATATAAGAGGATATATTATTATAATATCCCTATATTATGGAGGATATAAAATTTACTTTTAACAAAATGGAAAAATATTTTACAAAATTTATATTTTTAATTTAAGCTTAACTAATAATATATAGCACGTACATTATATAGATCCGGTCACGACATTTGACTAAATAAAATTATATAAGTATTAAGTATATAGTTAGGATACTCCATACAATAGAATAAAATATAAAAGTTAATAACAGGTAATCCTTTTAGTTAAATTAAAATGATTTACACCGCATATGTATTTATATTAGTTTTAGTTTATGCTAATTTGTGCGATTTGACTATTTATTAATCAGAAGAGTTAATATTTATAAAAACTTTAAATCATATCGGACAATCGGTCGTCATAAGTCGTAACAGAGACTTATTTTCAATTAATATGGAATTGATTACAATACAATATTACTTTTATAATAATGCGCTAAAACCAAAAAAAATAAAAAACTGTTCCGAAACTTTGATCAGGTCTTTAGAATGACTGAAGAACGTAATTGTATGAAGAAAAAACAACATGAGTTTTTGCAGTGGTAGTATTGCTAAGCAAATTCTAAAAGAAATTTTAAAAAGCCAAGGGCCAAACATTTCTACTACGATGAAAACATATATGATTTTTGCAGGCACAACATAGGCACAAATCAGACACAATAATTTTATTTTTATTTTTATAAAATTATTTTATTTTTTTAGATTTACTCGATTGTGTAACGATATTAGTGGATTTTTTTTTTAATTATGGCATCTGGAATTCTGGACTCTGGTTTACGATTAAACCTTATAAAAGTAATAGACTATAAAGTATTAGAAAAGTTATCTAAATAGTTAAATATCAGCATTTATTTAACTTACCGGTATACGAATGTTTTTAATAGTTAATACCTATACCAAAGTGTCAACAATCAAAAATCTTAAATTACCAGAGAACAAATTGTAATTTCATAGCGATAAGAAAAGTTTTAAAAATATTACCATTAAATTGTCTATACAGAATTGATTCTCGACAATAATTCAAAATGAAAAATACACAAGACTTTATTTCTGCCTCCTATTATCTTTGGTATAATAATAAATTGAAGGAAATTAATGAATCACATTACTCAATCGGTGATAAAATTATACGCAATCACATTTTCTTGAGCTAAACTGCGCGGCAGTTGTACAGTAATGACATCCATTCTACATTTTTTTTCACGTTATCCTTCCACAAGATAACTATAAAGGAAAGAAATTGTATAAAAATAACAAATTAGAAATGTATATACGTAAAATAATCCATATACTTAAATCATTATCATCGTTTAGATTCTAAATTATCATATAATTTAGAGAACGAAAAAAAAATTACTTTTGTATAGCTAATGTTGCGCTTCCGAATTTTTCATACATACAACAATGATGCTTGCTTATTCCCTTTAGGCTGATATACGTTAAAATGTAATATATTTTCTGGATGAGATGAATTCAACCACCACCACCAATATACTAATATCATAATAATGCGAATTTCTCTATACACATAAATACAATATATCCATAATCCTGGTAATGGGTTTTGCTGATCGTTAAGAAAACACCCAGTTGCAATATTAGTTTATATTATCTATCTCTATACACACAGCGTACTTACATAAAGACTTCTGAATAATTCATTCAACTCTTATCTGGCGCTGTGTATAGCTGCCATTTTCGTTCCATATTATAAATATACACCGCAGATATATTCGGTCGAATTCTATAGACATTTTTCTGGTTGAAAATAAAAAAAGAACCACGGTTGCGGGGGATGTTGCAAGTCATTAAATATGGAATGGGGTTAAATTGAATTTTTCTTTATTTTTTTTTCGTATTAAAATAAAAGTTTTAAACGTATATACTAGCAGCGCTATATTTCAAGTGTATGAGCAATTTTTTTTGTGCTCTTCTTTATCTTTATTAAAAGGATTTGAAGGTGTTTTTTTTGGTGTGTGCTTTTAAAATAGTATGTAGATTATATTTAACATATAAGATAAATTTCAGTACATTCAGACTTTATACATTTGCGAGATATTTGTTATATAATATGCGAATTTAAAGAACTTTTATTTTATAAAATAGAAGTGAACCAAAAAAAAACTCTTTAAAATATTCATTTTATGCGAACTCTTTTTCACACTACCAGCATATTACACATAGAAGACATACGTTGAATGCGGTGTAAGTAAAATAATTTTTTTTTTATCAAAACTTGTTGAAATTGTTTTAAATTCATGTATGGATGTACCAGTTGTACCTATGACGTGTAAGTTTTAGGATTTTTTAAAGGAAACTGGCTGTATAAATAAATGACGAGTAGATTTGAATATGTCATAGGTTAAATAATTTTATTTAGACATCTGGTTTTCTTGGGATGAATATGTTCTCATCTTTTGCAACTAAATTTTGAAATTATTATCTTTGAAACATGATTTACAATACACTGTGAATAGATATTTTGCAGCAATTCAAGAAAAATAAAAAGCTCAATTTAGTTAGGCAAATAGTGAAAAATAATCATTTTTGAGTGAAAACTAATGTGTTTTTAGTGCTAAAAGACATAACAAATACATATCCATACGCATATCCATAAACCACTTGGTGTTTGGGTTGAACTGCAGTATAGCGAATATGCTTTAAATAAGACCCCATCCCTTCTATCATGTAAATGGTCATCTTCCGACCAAAAAATTATACTGCGATAATTAGAGGTTAAATTTTGTATGCAAAAGTTTTAAAATGCAATGATGTCACATCTATATAGAATGTAGGAGTTGGAAAATATTTTTTTTTGTATTGTAAACTTATGAGTGGTAACCCCCTATTTCAAAATGGGAGGAGCTTATCGTTTGCATGAAAAATACATTTTTATATAGGTTGTTTGTATTCAAATAAAAGGTCTTAACAAAAGCTACAGCTTTAGTAATGAAGATTTTAGTCTGTCGCTCCCCCTTCTGTCCGCAGGCAAATAACATGTTCCTTGTAAAAAATCTTTTAACCATTCCTGGAAGCTTGTGGGAGAACGATGGACTACAACTCTAAAAACTAAAGTTGTAGCTCTTATCAAGACCTTTCATTTATTTATGTATTATTTATATTTATAGGGGTTGTGTGTATTCACTTTGAAAGGAGGGGCGATCCCTTTTAAGTTCGCACTACAAAAAATGTTAATTCGCCTATTCTTCCATTCTTTATCAAAATCAAAATATTGCATGTACAGTTTTACTATACGTGGAAATCCACTTTTACTCATTGCGCTCTCCCCCCGTTTGGACGGAGGAAATGTCAAAGTTTAATCGAAATTTAAGAAAAATTAATATTTTGGGGATTTGAGGGAGGGGTAAGGGATGTATGGTATCATATAAAAGTTATTACATATACCGATCATTTAAAAAAATTGGGACAAATCCATATGTAGGTGGGAGGGGCAAAAATCTGTTTTTTCATATATTTATTTTATTTTAGGAGGCTGGGCCGTGATAAAAAATTTTGATGGGTGTTAAATGAAAAGCAGACACTTGGAGCAGTTAGTAATAAATGTTTTAAGTCAAAGAAAAACAAACGTAGGACATTAAATATTTAAATGCACTTTTTCTACTTTTTTCCCTTATCATACCCTGCTTTGTGTTAATTTTTTTAGCACTCCCTGCTAGGAGTCGCGAAATCCTTTTCCTCCTTCCTTAAGAGAAAAGGATTAAAATACGGTTCCTGTACCATTAATAATATCAGAAGGATGCCACCCCGAAACCCCCTGCTTTGTCTTAATTTTTTTTAACGGAGGGCTACAACCCTCCGTACTCTTTGCTAGGAGTCAGGACATGTCTCCCTTCCTAGGAAAAAAAACATAAAAGAGTCGGGGTCGAGAAAAAAATAAAAATACGGTTGCTGTGTCTTTCACATTATCTGGGGGCTTCCGCCCCTTAAACACCCTGCTTTGTGTTATTTTTTTATTAAGGTAGGTTGCCGCCCCCCAGAATACTTACTGTATCGTTAGATTTGTCTTTCAAATTACATCGTTAGCTTACCTTTTTGGTGATGAGGAAAGAATTTATAAAATGAAATTGAGGTCCCCTCATTTCCATGGAATTATTTAAAAAAAAAAAAATTTAATTAAACAATTTTGACACGTTGGCTTTTATTATTAATCATTTCTATGTAATTATTTTTTAAAAGGAAAATATATTTCTTTTAATTAAACACTCCCTACACAGGCCACACCCGATACAGAAAAATGTCGGTTCCAAAACTTATATGGCCAACAGCTCCATGTTTCTACCTTTTATTTGACACGCACTAAAATGTTGTATCTTGGCTCCGCCCCCTCTTACGAATAAATATATGAAAACACAGATTTTTGCTCCTCCCATCTACAATTGTTGAGTGTTGGATTTGCCGTTACTTTTTTAAAGTAAATGTATTTGTAATACCTTTTATTTAATATCATACACCTCTTACCTCTCACTCAAACCCCTCTAATATATAAATTTTTCTGAAATTTTAACCCTATCCTCCGTTTAAACGAAGTCTAAGAGGACTGGGGCCATAAGCGCTGAAGTGTAGTTTATTCAAATTAATTTCGTATAAAAAATACAAACTTTAAACCGTTCCTTCTGTGTAAGAGGGCCGAGCGCCACAAAATTCTCGAGCAAACGCTGTTCAGAGGAAACCCCCTACTATCCTAAAAAGTTTGGGGAGGATCCAAGATGGGTTAGAAAAACTCTACATATTTGTCCAAAACACTGCTATTGCAATAGAAGACAGTTCAAATTAAGTTCATTTCTTTATCAAAATTTTTGATTTTTGATTTATTGTTGCTGTTTGATTAGTCAAACAGTTGAGTTCAATAATGGGTTAAATAAATTATTTTTGCAAAAAAGACAATGAAATAAAAAATTGAATTATAAAATTGGCAATTTTGTCATAAATTTAATTTTATCAAAATATTTTAGCAAATTTCACTATATATAAACTCAATGAGGTTGATCCGCAAATGCAATATAATGTTCAGCCCCGCTCCATATATTCCGCGTCCGCCACAGTGACAATTTTTGTTTAAAACAATTTTCTCGCATTATTAATAAATGGAAAAAAAATATATATACAAACAATTAAACAGAATTATCCACCTTTTAAAGCTCTGTTTTAATGTCAAATAATTATTCAAATTAAAAAAAAGAGAATCCACTAAAACCAGCCAAAAAAAAACACACCGAAAAAATTTATTCCCATGAAATGTGTCACAAAACTGTCCAAATAACATTTTTTGTTTATAATAATAACAATAATATACAGCGAGATAGAGCTTTTTATGCATTTCAGATTTTTTGAGCTGTCTAGGACATCTCTAGCATTTTTTTTTTGTTATTTTGTATCAAATAAAAAATTCATTGACCCATTTTACATATTACACAACAGCAGCAGCAACTCATTGCTGATGGAGAGCCAAAACAAAATTGTGTTTAATAATTTAATAAAATATTTAAAAGTTTATTAAAATTAAAAAAAAAATTAAAAAAAAAATTGGAAAAACAAATGTTTCCTTTTTTTGGGCCAGAAATGTTATAAATTAAAATTGATTTCAAATGTTATCATCAAAATATTTTAAATAAATGCAACAAAAGTGAAGTTCAATGTATTTCGGTTTTTTTCGAGTTAATTAAAATTTTTTGCATTTTTTTCAAATAATTTCATCTGGCTGTACAAATAAACATATCAAATTAAAAATATTTTAATATTTAAAGGACTTTTTTGAAAACATTAAAATATAGAGTTATGAAAATGTTACTAATATATTGACTGTCAATGAAAGTTTTAATTAAATTAATGTGGATATGATAAAAATAGCGATGATCTTATTTCAGAATTTAATTTAATAATCTCAAATTTGATTTTATTGAGATTGATCGAACTAATTCTTTAAAATTCTTTCTTTTAGAAAAAAAAAATCTTTAAACTTGTTCAAATATGTTCATAGTCAATATCAATCAAGTTCTTTGAAAAATTCACAGACATTTTTGTAAAGCTACTAAACAAATTATGAATTCCGTCGAATATAAAAAATAATAATCAAACAGAAAAAAACTTCCCCAGAGATGTTCTAAAAATATTATTTTCAATCCAAATTCTATAAAGTTTAAGTCTAATAATTTTGTTACACGTTTGTCTAACTCTCAATCATCAAAAAATCTACAAAAAAATATTATCTAAACTTACCGTTGGTGATGGATCAGCATGAACTATACAGAATAATTGCGCCTCATATCCTTCGCCCGTATGAACCCACGATTTTTCCACAGATATTTCTGGTGGATCTGCAAAAGAAAAACACAAAAAAAATTATTATTCATCTTTAAAAATGTAATATTTCATTTGAAATGATAAATTACTTTTCGAAATGTAAGTAGGTTTATCAAATCTAATATAATAACGCAAATTTCTTGTTAAAAAAACGAAACCCCCAAAAGAGATGATAATAATTTCTGACCATAAATACGACGGTCTGGTCAACATTTATATATTTTATTCGAATATTATAAATGGAATGGATGTTAACTCATGTATGCATTAGAACATAAACTTATTTTTTCATATACATTTAATATATGCGCAGATATAAAATAGAAGTATCTTATACATCCTTAAATATAACATATAGTTACAATAGGCACGAAGCGCAAAACTTTTTTGGTATGGAAGCACATTAAAATTGTTAGTTTTATATTCAAGATATTTCAAGCAATTTTTCAATATTTTTATAATCAAGATAAAAGTATCTTAGTATAAATAAGAAACAAGAAAATATTTAATTAAATTTATTTTATTTGAAAAAAAAGCTTTTTTTAAACAATAAACCAATTCAATTTTTTATTTATTGTCAATAAAATTTGTTGCATCACAAAGCTTTTTAAATAAATTTCTCTAAATAACAGTAACAATTATCCCTTTTATATTAAAAATAAATGTTAATTAATACAAAAATTTGAAAAAATATATTTAAAAAAACCTAGGATGGAAACCAGAAAAATATTTATTAACGCTACTCATTTCATTACACGAAAAAATACAATTTCGATATGGTTACGGTTACAGGTACGTAACGGAATTTAATTTTCGTTACGTCACCGTTATTCCGTTACACTACCTAAAGTATATGTTGTTGTTGTTCTATTTAATATGATAATGCACTCACCTCACGCCATATTTAAATTTATGTCTCGAGGTGAGAAAAATGTTGTGAGAAAAAAAGCTTTTTATATCAGCAAAACAATGTTTGAGGGGT
>JANSTW010071284.1:0-10301 GCA_027564275.1 Diadocidia ferruginosa | reverse complement strand
TGGCCCTACCGAGCCTCGAACCCACAACCTCTTGATTACGGAGCCGTGCCTTTACCCACTGCTCCATACTGGTTATTGCACTTATATTGCAGACTAAATATTTAAAACATTTCAGATGCAAAATTAACAAGAATTTGCACTTATAATTCGAAAATAATTTTATTTAAGACTGGGATATAGGAGACATTTTTTTTTCTAAAACGAGAACGTGTATATAAGACACGAGTGTACAATTTAATTAATAATAATTATAATGTTTTACAATTCCGATACGCTTAACTGCGAGATATATAAACAAGGAATGTATAGAATTAAAAAATAATAATATTTTTATATAATTTTCTGGTAAATTGAGCTTTCCGGTACAAGAGTTTTACAAGAGCTTAGTGGACAAAATAACAAAATTTATAAAAATGTTTCACGCTTTACTCTGGGTTTCATTGATTGAAAATGCTCGAAAAAAGTCTAATAGTTTAGTTATTTGAGTTCCCCCGTACCTTTACTTTACTAGTGAGCACTCTTAAGTTTCAACTTAAATGCAAATTACATGCACAATTTTTCAAAAAATGATCAACAGTATTTTTTCAAAATTATTTAAAAAAATTAAATATATAAAATACAAATTCTTGAAAATAGCCATTTATAGCCATAAAACGATATAACACTAAAAACAAATTACTTCAAATTTACCTCAACAAAAATTTTCCCGCCAGATAGAATATTTCCGAAATATTACGCTACCGAAAAATATGGCGTTGCAAGCAAATAAAATGAAAATTTTGCATTTCATAAGAGAAAATCAACATTTCCCCATTTTCCTCAAACACTCGACGCTCTACAGCCATATATACTCAAGCGCATGCACCAAAACATTTTGTTCATATAATATAAATTTATGCTGCAGCATTTCTCCATTAAAATGTTCATGGAAAATTTAATATCTATATACTGCAGGCATATAACATATAATATATACACGTGAGAATTTTCTCTAACTAAATTATGTAACCAAACAGTGTATATACAAAAACCCCAACAAACTCTTCGATGTAAATTATATTAGTTAGAAAAAGGAAAAACCAACCCTATGTACACTATACATTTCATAATATAGCAGCAGCGCAGCTGCCACATATATAGTATTACATAGAATGCATATAGGTTTTCTCATTTTCCATACAAACGTATATTATATATTTATAATGAAAAATATGCGGCATGTGCGGAAAAACCCTCAAAAATAATTTACACAAAAAAGAGAGCAAAGAAAATTCGGTGTAACATACGCAGAGGGAAAAAACACAACGCAACCACCGGGTTGTTGTTGCAAAGAGAATGATGGAAAATTCAAATGTATATACAGACTATACCTAGCTGTTACATTTTATATGTATAAAAGATAAATAAATAAAATAAAAACCACATTTAAAATTCCTGGTTTATTCAATATTTTGTTCAGCTAGTCGTTCTCTGACATTTAATATGTTTGGATCTAACAGCAGCAGTGTATAGTGGATGAAAATTTACGTCTCGTTAAAAGGTTTTTGTGTAATCTATCCATATATACTAGGTGTATATGAATATCGGAGAAAATTTTATATAAATAATTTATAAAACAGAAAAAAAATGTGGAAAATGAGCAGCAAAAATAAATTTTCTTGAAAATTGTGTGATGAAAAATCATAATATTAGTTTGTGCGAGCGAAAAACTTTTTTCAAATTGCGAAAGAAAAACTTTCAAATAAAAGAAAATTGTACATCAAATTAAAATTTAGTAGAAAAAACTTATATATATTGTTGTCTACCCATTGTATATATATAAAGTATTTTCACTGTGACATCATCTCATCATAAGTGTGATTAATGTATTATTTTTTTATGATTTATGATTTTATATACGAACAAAAAATGTTTTATGGCAGAATATAAAATGCGATTCGTTTAATATACTCGCACCCATAAAAGAATAAACCGTCAACTAAAAATAAATAATAAATTATTAAAAATTAACAAAATTTCCATTTATACATATTATGATTGTGTGTTGTCTACATTAATTTAATTTCTGCTTTTATTTATGACATTTTTCGGCAAACAATCGCATATAAAATGTATGTGGATATTGTGTTTAAAGTCGCAACGCGTGCAGCAAACTAATTAACCATTTTTGGAAAACATTGTATATATATAAATAGCAGCACCACCTCCATATGCGCCACCGATGTTTTGATAATAAATATTATGTTGACTAAGTGATGTTTAATTATATACTTGAATGAAAAAAATACCTTGACTATTATAAATTGCCATATGAGCTATAAATCATTTTTAAACAATATATATGGTCATTGTTGTTGCAAGCCATTTTAATAATTGGTTACATTGAATTATTTATAGTGCATTTTATTATTTTTCATAACAAACAATTTCTTTTTTTCAAATTTATTAACAAACACTCCCACAACATTACACAAGTTTCGTACATATAATTATAACCATCCAAGTATATTTACCTTTATTAAATTATTATAACTAATCTATTATATTGAAAACCCTAAAAGCTAATAAAAGCTTCAATTATATAATGACAGTGGTGTAAGAAATTGTGTTAAATCGTGCATATAGGTGGAAAAATCCCCCTTTTAAAAAAAATTTGTTCAAAGAAAAAGTTAATTATAAATTATAGTTTCTGCTAGTAATAATTTTAATTGGTGAAAACCGCGATAATAAATTGAAAAAAAAAACTATATACATTTTCCGCACCTTCATTTTCATGGAAAAACTTTTTTTTTATAATTTCATATAGAGTGAGTTTTTTGTGGTTTTCTTTTTGCAAAATTGTATATATAGGAAAAAATTACTGACCTTTTACTGTCTCCTTTCAAATTTCTTGTTTGCTTAAGTTTTTTTTCTTCTCTGGCTGACAAAAAAATTAAGGCAAAAGTATAGCAGGGTTTTTTGTTCGCGCAGACTTCATATACCTGTTTGCACTTATAGTCCTTAAATTATTGCCTTCACATAGAATATCTTTGACGAAGTAAAAAAAAAACTGGAAAAACCAAAAAGTAAACAAAAACAAAATTAATAACTTTTATGTTTTTCTTCACCACTTTGTTTTTTCATGCAGCAATATAGCGAATAAGCAAAGAAGAAAAAAAAACAGAAAATTTTCACCAAGAAAAAAAACCATGCAAAATGTAGAAAAGTTTTTAATAAGTTTAGGTGTATAAAGAGAAGCTCTTATCATATTGAAATTCTTTATTCTTACATAGAAAAACTCTCGTTTCATTCATAACATAATATTATATAGAAGATTTGCATGGTTTTTGTATAATATATTCACTTTTAACGTATTTATATACAAAATAGTTGAGAAAAGAAAATGTTATTTTTTAATGAAAATTGATATTTATTTTCACGAATAATTTGTTATTGTGTTGGGTGTTTTTTAATTATATAAAAATTTTAAAACAAAAACTGTGTTTCGCATATACCATACGATATAGAGTACCTTATTATTTTTAGTGTTTTTTTTTTAATAAATTATTATAAAATCAAAAAGTTTCTTGCGCGTTAAAAGTTTTCTTCACTGTTTTTTTTTCTCATCTGAATTTATTACAATATTTAGTAGTTATAAGTATAATATATAGTTTTTTCTACAGCAGAATCTGGAAAATTTTTACATTTTAAAATTTAAAAGCATTTTGTAAAAGAAAATAGATTAATAAAAGTGCAATTAAAAATTAAAAACCGCAAAGTGAAGTTTTCTATATACGAATTGTTTTCATATACATAATTAAAAGGATTATAATTTCTTATGTGTTTGATATCAAAAAAACAAGCAAAGGATTTTTGGATTACCGGAGTCAGTATAGTCTAATATGATATGACTATATAATATGACAAAAATGAAAAGGACTATTATGATGGAGTTGCTATTAGTGTTGCTGGTATTTTTTCAAGGTAAGTGCGATGTAAATAAATTAAAATTATATTTTGTAAAAAAATATAAAAAAGATTTTTCAAATTATATTTTAATCAAAAGCTTTATATTTTTTTCATATTAAATTGATGAAAAATAGATTCATTTTTTTCTAATTTGGTTGATTTAAATTTTTAGAAAAAGTCCTTATACCCAAGCTTATACCATATACTCTGAGAATCTAAAAATAAACATAATGCCTAAATGACTCGATAAAAAAGATAAATGTTCAACTTTCTTTTTACAAAAATGTCTTCTTTCCAATAATTAAATATAAATAAAATTATCATTTATAAATAATAACGAATAGCAAACATGTTGTTCGCTTAAGCGGTAACATTTATTCTAAATTCTAATCTCAATAGAAATTTACAATATTTACAAACCGGATATTTATTTAAATTGCATTTCGTAGAAAATGTTAATAAATATTGTTCCAGCATAAAAGTTAATCAAATTTTCTTATCAATATACTATAATAACTGCCATATATTATATTCTGCTTACTATATACAAAATTGAAAACTCTTTATATAGATTTGTGTAAAATTTGCGGTTAAGATCAAAGGCTATAATATATAAAATATTATAAATTTACACAGAAAATTGAAATTTGTGTTGTTGATTTTGGCTCCTGGGTATAGGCAATAGGCATATCTAAAAAAATGCCATTTAAATAATATGTTAGTAAAATAATTTTCATGAGAAAAGGCATTTTATTTTCTTTGTTCTTTCTAACACTGATGACTGATGTGCGGTAATTTAATAACTTTATAGAGAAATTTAGCTAAATAATTTCAAAATTTAAAAAAAATCGTATTAAAAAGCTCTATAGATTTTCTTCGTCATCTTCGAACTCAATAGCATCGTATCTTGAAAATCATTTTTAATTGATCGAAATAAATAGTCAAAAATCTAAATGTGTTCCTAGTGTTATGGGAGTTGCACAGGGATCTGGATTGAGACTGTGGAAATAACTTTGCGGTGAAGATTCTTTTCAATGATGATTAGCTGGTAATGCAAAACAATAAAGAACTTCACTCCAGAAGTTAAATTTCTCACATATAATTTAATTTATTAAAACATTTCATTTTTAGTTTAATTTTAATTTCTCGACAACCGAAACTATTATCTTTTACTTTATGATAAATTTCGCGTTAAAAGGCAAGCGCAAATAAATTTTAGACTGATTGGTTAGCAAGATGAACGCCGACTGATCTCGACATCGACTCACACCAATTTTCTGCTGGTAGCCGATGTCGAGACCTTATGGTACATTCCTTAGCAAAACTACCAAGTCTGTCAGTGTTGTTAAAACCCCACAGCATCCAGTGTACAAAGTGCACGAAATATACGATTAAAATTATCGATATTTTTTGGGAACCACTATGGTTCTTCCAGATTTGGTTTTATATGAAATTGTAGGAGAAACATGAAATTTGACGTTTTTAATTTTAGGACCCTTAACATTTTTTGTTGCGTTTGCAATGACTAAAGGATGATGTCTTGGGGGTCTTGCTGTTCGACAAAATATGATTTAAGTCGTCTGAGTGATATGTTTACTTCTTTGTTTTAATTAGAAGTGCATAATAAAATTGAGATCTTTTTATCACCTCAAATGGGCCCTCATAAGGAGGTTGCCATGGAGATCTGACTGAATCCGTTCTAACGAAAACAAATTTTTGTATCGCAGTGTCTGGAAGCAGGGCTTGCTGAAATTGTACCTAATGAATTCTTAAATTGCAAAACGAGTTCGCTTTGCGCTGACGTTGAGGTACTAGGATTGAAGATGTAAATTTTCTCCGTAAATGAGTTTGGCAGACGTTGTAGTAAAATCCTCACGGAATGCTGTACGCAACTTGAGTAGAACGGTGGGTAAAGTTCGTGTCCAATGAATTAAGTCATGACAACGAATAGCGGCTTTAACTGTACGATGCCATCGTTCGATGAATCCTTTGCATTTTATTTTATATGCAGTCGTACGTTTGTATTTTGCCCCCAACAACTTAGCCAGTTCCTTGTACAAAATCGATTCGAACTGTTTTCCTTGATCTGTCACGATGTGTAATGGTACACCGAAACGACAGATCCACGAATTATAGAGCGCGCAAAAGCTACAGTTTCTGCTTTAATATTAGGCAGAAGTGTGGCTTCTGTCCAACGTGTAACACGATCAATCATCGTAAGACAATTTCGTTGACCATCGGAAATTGTTATTGGGCCGACCAGATCAATGTGTATCTCTTCAAACCTTCGACTTATTATCGAATAGTTATCGATGAGTAATTTAACATGACGAAAAACTTAATTTTTTTGACATGGTGGACATGATTGAGCCATTTGTTTGACATCATGTCTTATTGATGTCAAATACATTTTTTTAACAACGGCTGTTACAGTTGTTCGAATCCCAGGGCGTGACAACCTATGAATCCTGTCGAAAATTGCTTTTGTAAAAGATTTGGGAAGATATGGTCGAGGTGAACCTGTGGACATATCACAAACAATTTCTGAATCAACCGAAAATTGGTTGTTTCAGAAATTGTAATGTGTTATTTGTATTGATTAGATTCTTGAGCTCATCATCGATTTTTTGTGCTTTTGCCAATTCCTGAAAATTGACAATTGAGGGAATTGAAATTTCGTCAATTCGTACTCGAGACAAAGCATCGGCTACCACATTACCCTTGCCGGAAATATGTTTGATATCGGTGGTGAATTGCCCGATAAAATTGAGATGCCTGAGTTGTCTTGGCGAAGCTTTTGTTGTATCTTGGTGAAAAGCATAAATGAGCGATTTATGATCCGTAAATAGGGTGAAACATCGACCTTCCAATAAATAACGGAAATGATTAATAGATGAGTAAGCGGCACTATATACTTTTGTTGGGCGTCGGTTAACTTAACAGAGAAAAACCCTAATGGTTGGTAAGATGACGAGATTTTTTGTTGCACGATAGCACCTAAGCTCTGTCTGAAGCATCAACCATCATAACTGACTCAGCACAAGATGAAGGATGTGCAAGCGTACATGCGTCAGCTAATTGTGACTTAGCCAAGTTAAATGCTAGTATCGATTGAGGTGTCCAGTTTATTGCACGTTTGTCATTCTTCTTTGCCCCTTTTAAGAAATTATTTATTTCGAATGGGGTTTCTGCAGCTTTTAAAATGAATTTGCGATAGAAATTGATGCTACCAAGAAAACGACGCTCACCGTTTCTGGTTGTTTAAAATTATTAATGGCATGAATACGCTCGGAAGATGGTTGAATCCCGCCTTTGCTTATAATATGACCCAGAAAATTAACTTTTGGTTGAGCAAATATGCATTTTTCAACATTAATGACAAGACTGTTTTCACAAAATTTTTGAAAAATTTGTTCGAGGTGACGGAAATGTTCGGTTTCGGTTCGAGATGCGACATCAATATAAACGAACACGCAATCATAATTTCGCAAAATAGAAAGAACGAACCTTTGAAAGGTTTGTGCTGTGTTGCGCAAGCCAAATGTCATTCTTGTAAATTCGTATTTCGTTCGAAGGGCGTGATGATTGCGGTTTTGGGAATGTCACAATCCTCGACCGGAATCTGATGATACGCTCACACTAAATCTTATGTTGAAAACACTGTACAACCTTCTATTCTGTGAGTGAAGTCTTGGATGTACGGAATGGGGTAGCGATCCGGAATAGTTTTTGAATTTAGATTCCTATAGTCGCCACATGGGCGCCATTCACCATTCTTTTTTTTAAGCAGGTGAAGTGGGCTCGCCCAAGGACTTTCAGATGGACGGCAATAACCTAATTCGATTTTTGCGATATCGAGTTTATCAAATCACTTGGCAAAAGTGACGTTATGCAAAGCAGTTTTTATAGAAATATTCTCAATCGTATTGTCTTTAAATTTACGTAGTAAAAAATATACGCTTGAGTTTTATTCGGTTTGTGAAATAGTAGTAATTAAATATGTGGAAAATGATCGATCTTTGGATGTTGGTGGTATTACAGAAATGTCTGCTCCGCTGTCAATAAAAAAATCAAGGGAAGTAGCTGAATCATGAACGAATAAGCGATATTGCTTTCCAACATCACAAAATGTGGAAATAAGTTTTAGCCAGCTTTGACGGAATATACTGCGTAAAAAACGGGTACGGCATCTGTACCTAATTTCATATTCAAAATACTATCAGCTGGAACGTGTATTGAATGTTTTTTTTTCAACATTGAATTGCGTCCCACCAGGATAAGAAATGTAATAAACATTCCTATCTATACAATGCTATGTGCATATCTAATGAACATAAAATAATATATGATGATCCTTAATATATCAAATCCATGTACATCATCATTATCATCATAATAATGTTAGTCTATATAAAATAATATTATTTGCCATTCAACATAGAGAACAGAGAATACCCAACAATAATATAAATGATGCAAAGCCATTCGTATTTATACCAAATATATTATTGCTCAGCTCATGTGTGTACTATAATATGGAAGTATACTTTTCAGCTATTATTTGTTTGTTAAGTGGTTACATATTATATGTATACTATTTTATATGTAAAGGACAAAATGCGAGTAATTAAGGATACAACTTACATAATAATTACTTGAATAAAAGCAATATTTCATTTAAAACGTGCATATCTCTTGTATATATCCGCATGTTTTGCTTTATCATTAAATTGTATGTTAAACATAATATAATAAATCCTCATATCACAGAAATTCTGTACACTATACATGTCCTCTGCTTTAATTCAGAATATTATATATAGCTATACTTCAACAAGCCCATATTTTTTCCTGTATTTAATTTCGTTTACCATAATAGGAAAGTTTTTTTTTTCTTATATATTATTATATTTGTTATTTAAATTCTATTCAGGCTCTAATTTTTAATCAAATATATAAATTTATAAATTATCCTTCATTCTTGAATTCATTGAATAAATCTTTTTTTTTTCATAGGATTCTCGCCTCCTACACACAAACACCTGAACAAACAATATATGTAGAGTCTTATCGATTATATAGATATATAGCTAAATAGACGAGTCTTTTTTTCCTATTTTTTATGAAATAATTCTTATAATTTAATGTTGTGTAATCCATATAATATGTTGGGTAATAAGATTATTATTTACATTCTTATATTATATAGATAAAATATGAATTTATTCATTTTTTTTCGTTTACTAGAGATATTTTAGTATACAAATAATATAATATGTACCTAATATTAGATGAAAAAAAACATTTTCAACAAGATAGAAGATATTTTAGAAAATTTAAAGAAGCTAAATCTATGAGAAGGTATAAGAATTCATAAAATGTTAAGCATATTTTTCAACAAAAGATTTGCATTTTTACGCGTATAAAATATATAATTTATAACAGACAAGGTCTACGCAACTCATTCAAATATATTTTAAATATACAAAAGAATAAAGTGTGTCATTAAATAATACCTTCTCTAAGTAAGCAGAAAAAACCATAACATCGTTGAATAATAATGTTGTAGTGCACATAATTAAAAAATTAAAACTTAATTCATTAAACGTACACTAACCAGAAGTTCTGAAAAGCAGGAACGCAAACCAATTTGAAAATTGAATTGGTTTGGTTTTTGGATTTCCGATAAAATTTTTTTGGCTATGGTTTTGGTTTTATACGATTTGAAATTTTAGTTTTGGTTTTGGTTTCATAAGTTTCCAAATTTTATATTTTTTTTTTGGTTTTAAATTTTTGAATTATTTTTGAACATAAATGAACGAAATACGTTACTAGTAGATCAATTTTTTTGTCCCTTTCGCAAAAAAAGCAGCATTAATATTTTTTAGGATCAGATTTAACTTTTTATATTCGGATTTTTTCCCGTTAATACCAAATACTACCACCTAAATGCTAACTAAAAATCGAAAAACATTTTTAGCCACCAGCAGTATTGATGAAAATTAAAAAAAAAATCGTGTTTTTGCAATATTTTCAGAGACAACTTTACTACTAACTTTTCCCGTTAATACCAAATGCTATTACCTAAGTACTAACAAAAAATCGAAAAACATTTTTAGCCACCAGCATTTGCTCGGATTTACAGGGTATTTAGTATTGATGAAAATAAAAAAAACGATTTTTTGCAATATTCTCAGAGGCAACTCAGATGGAACTAGGGTACTACTAATTTTTTCCCGTTAATACCAAATACTACTATCTAAATACTAACTAAAAATCGAAAAACATTTTTAGCCACCAGTAGTTGCTCGGATTTACTGGGTTTTTTAGTATTGCTCGAATGATTTAAAATA
>JANSTW010071273.1:0-10301 GCA_027564275.1 Diadocidia ferruginosa | reverse complement strand
AAATAGTTAATAGTGTCTTTGGTTCGTCTCAGTTACGATGTTTTATGTCAGAAAATATTTTTTTTTTTATTTTTCCAAACCTGCTACTGATTTTATTCGTAATTATTTAAGTAAGCGTTCACAGTGTGTAGTAATTAATGGACTTCTTTCCGATATATTGCCGATTTTCTTCGGAGTACCCCAAGGCTCTGTAATGGGTCGTTTATTATTTGTAATCTTTATTAATGATCTACACCAAGTATGCTTAATTTTTGTTCATGCCACTTATTTGCTGATGACGTAGTTATTCGTGTAAACTGATATTAATCATGCAGATGAGTGTGTGGATAGAATTAATGAAGATTTAGTTAAAATCAATCAATGATTATGGTCTTTTGTCAATATACTAAGTATTAATCTTGATAAACCAAAAGATATTATTTTTTTCTAAAAAACCTTTAATGTTGAATGTATCCAGTATTTTAATAAATGACATTCTGATTCCATTTTCTAACTGCGGTAACTAATCTAACATTAATCATTAATTACGAATATAAATTAAGTTAAATAAATATTAAATATATATAGATGATAAGCCAGTCTGTTTATTGTATATAGCTGTTTAGTATTACCAAATATTTAATACTTCATATAATACATTATATATAAACCACCTTCTGGTTGACTTTATGTACTGAACCACAAATATTGTAAATTATACTAAATATATTACATATATGAAACGCACAAAATTTAAGCCACATTATATACATATGTTATTGGGTACCTTTATTGTATACAATAATATAAATTTACGATGACCACAATTAAATAAATATCATTAAACTATAAAATATATTAAATTTTGTCTCTGCGCCAATATGCAAATGTTTGACCAAAAGCTTAAATGTTAAAATGATTGTTGCCAGGGACGTCATTTGGAGGGCGCAGCAAAAACATAATATTATATTTTAACCCATTCAGACCTGAATCATTTTGTGGTCTTTAGAACCTAAATAAATATTTTTTCTAGTTTCTATGAAAAGCCAGTTTATTTTAGTCCTTCAAAAAGCATGTCCCCAATTATGGACAAATCCATCAAACAATTGAGAATTCGAAAATTATTTAGGGAATCTTAAATATCGTTTCGGAAATTGTAAATCATTTCTTTTTACTTTTTCAAAACTCGGTGGAAAATTTGTTTTGCTAGTTTTATCCAATTTGCCGATTTGATCCAATTTTGTACTTTTTTAAAACTGGAAATTAAGAAACGAAAATATCAGGTAAAAGACATTTTATTGCTTATGGCAGTCGAGCATGAATACTTAAACTCTATTAGTTTGGATTATTTAGTCAACGATTACGAAAATATGCGACCATGACGATATATTTATTTAATTTCAATGGTTGTTAATTTCTCTATAGGTAAATTAAGCAAATGTCTAAGATCCATACATTTTATTGAGATAAGATTCACAATATATAAACTTTATAAAACATGACATAAATATATAGGTAATTTAAAAATTATTCTCCGGCAGTTATGGAATTATAATGTGTAACATACAATATGCATTATAATTACATACAAAAAATCCTATCATATTTTATTATATTTTATTTTAAACGAATATATATTGTAAGCAAACTTTTTGACTTACATTAAGCGTTTTTTGACATTTATTTCCAAAAAAGTTTCGCTGCGCGGCAACTTTACGTTTATGTTTATATAATAATATCTTCTTCCATAATATAATACGATTGAAGAATCTCTATACATCTTTTAGTAATACCAATAAAAAAGTATACAAATTTCTAATAAATTGTCAACAAATCTGTAGAAAATTTGAGCAATTCTATAAACTCCAAAACCTTTGGATAAGTTTTATTAATATTTTTTCTCAATATAGTCGAATTTTATTACTATATAAAAGTCATACCTGGTCATCAGGGCCATCAAATCTTGGATTTGCCAATGAAGCCCCAGAATACCATATAATACGCCGCTGCTTATATAAATTATAATACTTAAAAAATCTTGCCCCTGACAACCCAATAATTTCTTGAAATTACGTCCCTGTTTGCTGCCGCCCGCCACCACCACCACCACCATAGCTATAATAATTTAAATACATTATTTGAAATAATATTTGATTTGATTTTGATATACGACTGAGTAAAATTTTATTTTATTTACATTGCTGTGTCATACATAGACTAGGTACCTATATCTACAGGTTATTTGTAACATCCAGTAACACCCAGTGATTGGTCAAATTTTATCATCATTCTCAGCTTAACATTAATATACTGTGGAGTTTGTTTATTTGATTTTAGTTTGATTTGATTTGATTTAGTATCATTATAAGCTGAATTTAATAAGTTATTTTTACTCGTTCTATGTTCAGTATCAGTGGTAGTACTTCATATAGGGCTAACAGTGGCTAATTTTTTTTTTTTTTTATTAAAATGGCCTTGTCTGTCGACTCGAGCCAGCTAAAAAATTTATAATTTATTTTTAATTATAATATATATTAGTTAAAATTACGACAGAAGGAACTAATCGCATCTAATCTTTAATAAAATTTAGGAAATCATGATTCTCATAGAAATTGAAATCATGATGAAATCAGAAAATGTTTAACGAAAATGGCTTATAGTAAGGATATTATTTATTATTACAGATAATTTTCTAATTTCATCAGTGCAATCCTGTAGCCTATATAGACCGATCGCCACTGAATTATATTGGATGGATGACTTTCTTTATTATTGAGATCAATGTAACATTATAGCCGTACCTAAAATCAGAATATATATTATACAAATTATATTAAATTAAATTAGAATGAACTAAAAAAACAACATTTTAGAAGCCACATCAATCATTGCGAAGAAAAGATTATTTCCGATATTGGTATTCAATATTCATACAAAAATCAAAGTATTATTTCCGATGTTTTATTTGGTTTTATTAAAAATTGGTCTTTAGAAAAGCTGCATAACTTGTTAATATAAGCTGCTGGCTGAACTGCAGTATAGCGAATATGCTCTAAATAGGACCCCACCTCTTTAATCCTGTAAAGAGTCACCCCCGACAAAAAAAATTATAATACGACTTTTGGGGGAAACCCCCCCTTTCAACAGGGGAGGAGGTTTAAGTTTGTTTGCAAAAGTAGAAGGGGGGGAGGTTTCCCCAATAGTGTGGTCCTTTTTGGAGCATATTCGCTATACTGCAGATTCGCCTAAGCTGCTAATAAACTGCTCGCCACTGATGAATATATGTAGATGATTGTACAGATAAGAAAATTTTGAACATTACTTGCTATAGAAAATTAACTAAAATCTAAATAATATCATTTGAAATAAATTTAGGTAAAGAGTTGTTCTATAGACAAAACGATGTTCCTTTTCTATATTTTGAAAATATTTTAAATAAATGTGCCAAACACAAATCTAATTCTAATATCGGAATACGCTCTGCGCGCAAGCACTAAACACCAACATTGTTAAATTATTTAAATTTGTCAATGTCAAGTATATACTCATCGAACATATGGGCGCATAATAAATGAGTGTAAAAACGTAACAAAAACAATTTGTATGCACTGAAAGAAATGATTAAAGGTAGATTTTCATTACTGAAACATTTAGTTTCTGCAAAAAAACATGAAATACACTATACAAATGTAGCTGCGGTTAGAGAAAAAAATGTTGTACACTGTATTGTTTTGTTTGTTAAAATGTTGGATACAACCTTGTCAGCGAATGTTTTTTTTCTCTTTATTGACTTGAATAAAAAATGTAATAAAATCAAATTCCGTGACGCTGATCAGACTCTTTTTAACCTCTAAATGCCATATTATATTATATAATGTAGTATTATCCCTATAGTTTGCCCTAAAATCTCATTTGTCATGAAAAAAAATTAGTCGCTGATTTTGATATAAACTTTCTGAATAAAACTAAAACCGCTGATCATACGCTGTTTATACGCTGGACGCCGGCGGGGATTGTTGTTACTGCACTCTATAGCAAATGTATATTACATAACCTTAAAAATGTGAAAATTGTGCTTTACATCGATAATTTTGGTTGACTGTATTAACATTAAATATTTAAATAAGTTATTATTACTGTTTATATATAAAATAGACATAATTATTACATTTTTATACGATGTGACTCAATTTTGAAAATTTTTAGGTTATGTAATTTTATTTTTTCTATAAAATGATACGCATGCGCATCTCAAAAACTTTAAATTTGGTATATTATTGGTGTTACATAGATTGCTTGAAGGTGGTATATGAAACTTTTATAATTCTCGCCACCCGGAAGCATCTAATGGGAATCTAAGTCTATACTGATAGTCTTACAAAAGCCTTAAAAACCTTTTGGAAGTCTCTTGGAACTGGAAGTCTGGTATTTAATTGGAAAAGTCTTTGGTTAAAATGTAATAAAAATAGAAGTATAGTAAGTAAACTTTGTGATATTGGTAATTGTTTTATCAGTGTCGACTAGACTAGATATATTATAATAAATTTGATGGATTTAAATGCGGATAGGTTCATTTCATATATTATACGTCTTTGTATACATTTGAATATGTTTAAATTATTGTTTAGGTCATTTTACTCAATCAAACACTATGTAATGATATTTGCTATAAAATATTCTTTATTGTTACGTACACGTGCGTCAATAATCTCGTTGTTTTGTTGATTTTTTTCGTAAAGCAACGTGCTTACTGCTTATAATTTATTTTATTTAAAAAAAAATTGATCGTCTATATTTTATATAAATCGATCAAAAACCTATTATTTGTTCTTCTTATAAGCACAATTAGGAAATTTAGGAATTAGGAAAAGTATACGTGTTTTTCTGGGACACGAAGTCATTTCTTTTTGGCCCTACGACAATAGATAGTTATATTCCACCTCAAGTCAGCTAATTGCAAGAAATATGATTTCATGTGTTCCTTAAAATTAAAGTTTAAGGATAAACTTCTCAAGCTAGATCCGAGGGGGAAATCACTTACGGAAATCATGGGACAAGGGTGCGGAAATCATTTCGGGAATCACGGCAATTATTTCGGAAATCAGGAATCATTTTCGGATATCACAAATCATTTTCGGAAATCACGGAAATCATTTCGGAAATTAGAAATCCTTTTTGGAAATCAGAAATCTTTTTAAGAAATCAGAAATCATATTCGGAAATCAGAAATCATTTTCGGATATCACGGAAATCATTTTGAAAATCAGAAATCATTTTTGGAAATCCCGGAAATCAGAAATCAATTTCGGATATCACGGAAATCATTTCGAAAATCAGAAATCATTTTTGGAAATCCCGGAAATCAGAAATCATTTTTGGAAATCGGATATCATTTCTGAAATCACGGAAATCAGAAATCATTTCGGAAATCAGAAATCATGGGACAACCTTTTTGCTAGTGGTTTCCCCCCTCGGCTAGATCACTATCTAGGGATTATGCAAATCTGGTCAGTTCACTGGATTCTCGCAATACAGCTATGATCAGAAACCCAAACCAGAGTAACGTCATCATGATCGCCAATATTTGAAATTTCTTAATGGAATTATTTAACTAGTTTAGAAGAGATATTCGAAGAGGTTAAAGCAAGAATAGCAGCTTTACTGTCTATATGACGATTGCTATACTGTGAATGGGAGCATCACTTTTCCACACTCGTCTTCATTCTAGCAAAATAGCAAGAATTTCTACTTGATTTCTTGATTCTGATTTGTTGAGTACTTCACCAGAAAATACCGGAACAACTCCACCATCCATCTTTGAAGCGTAAAAATCATCAAGTCGAATTTCCTCCTAACAGACTAGACATTTAATGTGAATGTCCTTGCCAAGACTTTTATTGCACGAGTATAAAGGACAACGTTTGTCTTCCTAGCCCGTTCTTCAACTTTTGACTTCCAATTAAGTTAGGAGTCTAAAATTAAACTTAGTTACTTAGCCTCGGAGGGTAAAAAAATGTTTTTTTTATAGTTGATTTCAAATATTTAAATATTAGAAACAAAAAAGCTGAACGGATAAAGGTAAGCTTTGCTCTAGCCGATCAGTTTTTAAATTAAGAATAACTTTGCAATAAAATACAACGAATGCCAATTTTCAAATATAAACAATTTTATATTCTAAAATTAATTTAAATAAAAATATTAAGCATAATACTAACCTCTCCAGCGCCAATTTCATGTCGAACGACAGCATCCGACCTGTATCCACATGAAATATGTACAACATTTTGACGGATTTTCCTTTCCAATTATTTATTTCCTATATATCAGTTTTCTTGGGAATTTTCGCAGCTATTTTAACATTCGAAAATATACCAACTCTGCTGCTACAGCGGCTATTCGCCTACCTCCTCCGCGTTCGCCTTCCGTTAAATTGGACACTTTTTGCATATAATATAATTTCTATGTAAAAATGTTTGTAATTCTAATTTAATATCTTTTGCTTATCTATAAATAGTTTAAGCAGCAAATTCTTAATTTTACGCGACGATTTATTGCATTTATTTAGCAGTTTTAATAATGTGTAATGTGGTGGGTTGCAATGAGTTGGATGACTTTTTTCTTGTATTTTCTGCAAACTTTGGAATAAGCTGCCATTCCTGAAATAAGAAAGAAGAAATATTTAATAGTAATTTATAAAAAGTATTAATTATTGTAATTGGTTTACTTATCGACAGAAAGCGAGGGAGCATATATACGGATAATTTTATATCTTTTCTATCTGATACTATATTTCTTAATTATAACGACCGCATATCAAAGGGTGGAGTTCGAGAGGAAAACCATATACTTACGGAAATCATGGGACAAATTATTTCGGAAATCACGGAAATCATTTCAGAAATCACGGCAATCATCTCAGAAAACACGCAAATCATTTCGAAAATCAGAAATCATGGGACAAATTTTTTTCTAGTGGTTTCCCCCTCCGTGGAGTTAGTAAAAAATCAGTAATTTTATACTTTTATACTAGATATACGAACAAGAAAGCGAGTTAAAAAAGCGTGATAATTAAAATGAACCAAATCTCTCAATAATTTATAAAAATATAATTTAACATTTTAAAAGATTAGCAGCTATTTATTATAAATATTTAATATTAATTTCAATAAAAATAAAACAAACAAACAACAGCAGATATTGTGAGTTAAATAATAAATTTATCATTATTTATTTTATTTATTAATGCAAATGCGGATTGGTTAATGTCAACGACACTTTGAAATTTCAACGATATATTTTACTATATGAAATTCACAGCAGGTTGTTTTTCTCATATTCGCGCCAGCTTTAAGACAGACCTTTGGTATTATCGTATAATATGCAATATTTTTATTTTAAATAAATAATTTGAAATACAAAATTTATTTTCATTAACCTTTTAGATTTTATTAGAAATGAGAGTAAGTAAGAGTAAGACATAGCAAGAGTGGTGCTATAGAGTGGAACCCACAAGATAAACGTAGACCTGGCCGACCCAAGGCTTCGTGGCGTCGAACATCGTTGTAGGAAGCCAAAGTCGAGGGAAAGGGATGGCGTGACTTCATAGAATTAGCAAGAAATTGAGTATGATGGCAGACATTTATGTTGTTTTTCGGATACTCGGGATTTTGCAGAATTAATAATCTAATTGTAAATATGTTGGAAAAATGTGTTTACTAGTTCTGTAATATTCCACCTTTTTGTAACTCCCTTTTAAAACAAGCCCACATATAGAGAGAGACAATAAATGTTCATCATTTAACAATACTATCACAATAAATATGGTCCTATCATAATCAAAGAAGTTTCTTTCAACACACCTAGAATTTTCCCACATTTTCAAAAGATTGTTTTTCGCCTCCTCAGAAATATCCTATTCTGTTAATGTTCTCAAAGGATTCCCTGGCCGATTGGCAACATCATCTCCTTTCCAAACAATAATGCTTGCAGAGCCATCTACTTGAATAATGATCCCACCAAGTCCGGTCCCTCTCATCACAAACAATATTCAAATAATAATAGAAACCAAATTGTAAACGCAAAGAAAAATCATGTTTGTTGGATCTATCTGACTCCACCTTTCTTGAACCAGCTGAGTAATTAAATAGAGACAACAAAATAGTTTATAACTAATTCTTAAATATCTCAACCAATGTGTCCCTTCCAAAAAAACAAGGGAATGATCCTTTGGGTGGATTTATTTAGACCCCCAAACGGATTTCTCACATTGCCAATAGATCTCACCCTGCTCTCTCTTTATCCCTTTCATTCTGTTAATGTTTTTAAAGGAATTGTCGGTTTTTTTGTAATGAACATTTTCTTTCCAAACAAAGTATATGCAATTGCCAATGTACTTGAATGATAATCCTTCTATTTCGGTCACTTATTCCTTCATGAACCAGAAAAAATAGACGTCTTGGGCCCAGCTGAAATCGACATCTCGACATCGGGTATTAACCCCCGACCCCAAATATAACAAAATTAGGCGGCGTCCATCCCTTTTTGACCTTCTTTTTAACGCCTTATACAAAATATGGGACGACCCAAATCTTAGTGGTGCCGACAATGTTGCAGGAAGCCGAAGGAAAGAACTTCAACGAAGTTAAGGCTCTGGCAAGAAATCGAGTGCGTTGGAAGCAATTTGTTGATGCCCTATGCTCCCACGCTACGGAGTAGAGGATGAGATGATGATGAATCGAATTTCACAATTATCGCGACAAAACTTATTTACATATTTGGTAGGACATCATAGAAATAGTAAGAAATGTTATTTATAAGTATAACACATATTATTTATTCATTTTTAGGAAAACCGAAATCATCACCTTTCTAAAAAGTCATAACTTGGCATTTTAACGTGAGTATTTTACACAAATATTGCTTTTCTCGCTAGATTTTACACTTTTTTATGTGATTAGAAAGAGAAAACTCTTTCTGTGTCTAAATCTAAATGTATTGTATAATTTAACCTTGATGTTGATGTATGGACAGTTTTAATAAACTTCCATCGGCTTACTGCAATATGGGTCAATAAAATTTACAGAATTCGTCTAACTTTCTTTATTAACTAACTCATATTTAAACAAAAAAGGTCGTATGAAAGGAGCCCCGCCTCTCCTTTTAGACAGATCAGTCCACTGATAGTAAATATACCTAGTACAAAAAGCACAATTTTAGGGGCATCCTAATTCTGAAGTGGACCATTATATTGGCTTATAAAAATACGGATCAAATGAATTTTGAAAACCAACAAATTCTGAAAATTTCATTAAAATTGGACAGGGTTGAGATTCACTGATGGTAAATATACATATATAGTTTAAAATGCGAGAGGGAAACCACTGACAGAAATCATGGGACACATTGTTTTGAAAATCGCGGATATCAATAACGGAAATCATAGAAATCATAGCGGAAATTAGAAATCATGGGACAAAATTTTGTCTAGTGGTTTCTTTCTCATGCAAATGCAAATTAAAAAAAAATTGTAGCCTCTCCCCTGATTTTTTAGCTAGTCGTAATTTTGACTAAAAATATGTATGGGAGCCCCTCGCCGATGTTCGTTCATTTTGAACTCATTTTGTGTATATCAATAAAATTTGCAAATTTCAATTTGTTTTACTTTATTTTTTATTCTTATTAAAAAAAAAATCCAACCATTAACATCTTTACAAATTTTAGTTGCAATTTAAATTTTATTGTAAAAAAATAATAGAATAATAAAAGGTTAATTTACCAAATTGGTTTCATTTTTTGGCAAACTATTTGTTCATCATTTTCTCGCTAGATGTCACAGGACAAGAAAAAGGTAAAAATAATAAACAATTTATCATTATAAATTTATAAAAAAAGGATTGAATTTGGTTCGATAATATATTGTCCATAACTCATATGAAAATTAGGTGAATTGACACAATAATAAAATTAATATGAATTTATTTCTGAAAATAATATAATAATAATATAAAAAATAGCACTTGGTTCACCTAAGACGACATGTGTAATTAAACAAATTTCGCTCGCTATATGTAATGTCTTTATAGGGTTGCCAGATGTTCTCCTTTTGGTAGTATTTTACTCATTCGCACCCGCCTGTACTCCATAATCCTCCATAAGCATCGAGAACATTTTGTATGAAAATGTACTCCTTTGTTTTACTGGCAAATAATTATTTTTGTTTTAACACATTGAGCGTTACTTTATATATAGTATAATTGGATTTTTTGTATGTAATTATAATGTATATTGTATATTACACATTATAATTCCATAACTGCCGGAGA
>JANSTW010071262.1:0-10303 GCA_027564275.1 Diadocidia ferruginosa | reverse complement strand
ACCATGGTATCAGATAGAAAAAAGGGTAAAATGGTCCCTATGCTCCCACGCTTTGGAGTAAAGGACACGATGATGAGGGTTGGATTGGACACACTCTGCGACGACCAAAAATGACAAAGCGCAGGCGGCGCTTGTTTGGAACCAGCAGAAGAGAACGACCTAAATCTTCGTGGCGTCGAACGATGCTGCAGGAAGCCGAAGGAAAGAACTTCAACGAAGCAAAGGCTCTGGCAAGAAATCGAGTGCGTTATAAGCTATTTGTTGTCCCACGCTATGAGGTAAATGTTGAGATAATGATGATGATGTCAAATGAAAGGTAATTTAATATCCTATAAGTTAGAAAATATAAACCAAAAGTATAAATTTTATAATTTTTATGTTATGAACAAAAGTTAAAAAAAAACTACTAAAATGGGTCCAAAAACCGGTTCAAAAATAGGTTTCCATGCACAAATTTGTTGCGATTTTTTTTTTTGGGAGACACCTACCCAAAACAAACCAAAAAATCAAGAATCGCTTTTTTACCAATTTTTGAATTTTTCCCATAACTACACAAGAATTCTATTAGAAGATATCGCTACATCAACAGCCACCAACCAAATACACAAACTGCTCTACAAATGATATCTTAAAATTATTATTTTAAATTTTAATCATTCTGTTCAAATGCACTTATACTAGTATATTATGTACTGCTAAAAAAAAACAAAAAATATATAAAACAACTAATTAAACAAATCTTCAATAAGAAATAAACGCATGTTTCTTTTGGTTTTAGCTCAGTGTATTCATAAACATCTTCGTATAAAATTGACAAATTAATAGTAAACAAAATATTATCGCAGTTTTTGTTGGACAATAAAATAATAAAATTATCGATACAAGTATACAGATTAAAATTAAAATTAAAATATGGTTGTGATTGAAAATCTGTGCATCAATAATATAGACGAGAAGAGTAAGTAGTTTTAATGAATGTTATAAAACTGTTTGCTCGTCCAGTACCTCGTAGTTAATGTTTCAGTTAACACAACGTTCATATTTTAACGATTTTTATGTTAATTTATTGTGAACATCACAATGAACATCACAGTAAAATTCTGTAAATTTTAAAATTTTTGATTGTGTGAGCTTATGCAATATTATACTATATATATTTTGTGAACTGAAAAGTGAAAAATATAATTCATTGTGAGAGCAGTTATTAATTTTAAATAAAAATCGGTTATTAGTTAAACATTATAATAACCCCAGAGATATTGTTACAAAAAAGTTCTTTCAATTTTTTGTTGGTTAAACAGCTTGAGAATTTAAAACAATATTTGACGAGAAAAGTAAGCAATTTGACCTTAAAAACCAAAGTATTATACATAACACGTAGTTGCAATTGTACAATTTTATATTTGACGAACTGTGTTATTTGTATGCCTTGGGAAAAATTAAATTCGGCATCGAATTATGAGAAAATGTATCGAAAATCCAACAAACGAATGTAACTGAACGTATATTTTAGATTACTTTCAATGTTTCATTTATATTCACCGTAATTTCTAGAATTTCAATTATTTAATAGAGATTATTTTAAATCTTGTTTGTATTAATATCATCATCGTATCCTTTATTTTAAAGAGAGGAAGCGTACCATTTTGCCTTTTTCCGAAAAGAAATCAGAAATCTTTACGGAAATCACGGAAATCAGAAATCATTTTCGGAAATCACGAAATCATTGCGGAAATTAGAAATCATTTTCGGAAATTTAAAATCGCTTTCGGAAATCACGAAATCATTTCAGAAATAAGAAATCATGGGACAACATTTTTACTAGTGGTTTCCCCTCGCTTTTTTCCTTTTTCTTCTAAATAAATTCTAAAACAACAAAAGCAATCAATAGAAAGAAAATTGTTATCAACACATTGTGCGTAAAATGGGTGATAGTTTTTTTTGTAATAAATTAAGTGCATCCTAATAGTTTATACGTTCATCATCTTTTGCGAGGTTATCATTTGTTTGTAGCTATTACACTGTGTTATAAAATCGGAAAAATTTAATATACTTTTCAAGTGTCATAGCATAGGTTGTAGGTCTGATTGAGTAAAACACGACCTCATTTAAAATTTTTCGAACACCCCCAAATTTTCGATTTACCGTTAAAAAAAACTGTTTTAGATGATTTTACGCAGTTAAACATTGCTAACTCCGCCATTTTTTACCCGATTTCAAATTTAAAATTGTTTTTAGAAAGTACAACATTTACATCATCATCATCGTGTCCTTTACTCCAAAGCGAGGGAGCATAGGGACCATTTTACCCTTTATTTCTATCTGATACAACATTTACACTTTAAAAATAAAAATATTGTTTGGTTCTGTTAACAAAGGTATAAGAAATTTTTAGGCGAAAGTTATAAATTTTTGGATTTTTTTCCTAATTTTTTCAAGTTTACCGCCATTTTTTTACCAAAATCAACAAATAAAGACACACGTATGTTTAAATTTTCTTCAATTGATTCTTAATAAAAAGAAATTTTGTTTGTTAAAATCGGTTAGAAATTGTCGAAGTTACGGTGTTTTGTATTTGTAAGTTCTAAAACGGGTAGCTTTTGTTCTATTCTATACTAAAAATGGCAAAAGTGAATACTTATCGTACTCTCCGATCCTCTCCAAATTTTTACGGAATATAGAGGACTGCTCCGAACAACATTTGTTCCAAGAGTTTGCAGCGCACGGCTCTCGTTAAGAGGGGGAGGGGCTTAAATACTGAACATTACAATGGGTATATAGTAAAAGAATCGTTGGAACGCCCGCATTCCTTCCAAAAATTTAAAACTTCCTAAAAATGTTTTTTTATTTTTGACACAATAACCAAACTATAAACATATTTTGAAAGTATTGACTTTTCACTTTTTAAAACCGTTTTTAAATTTGAAATCGGATTAAAAATGGCGGAGTTAGAAGTCTTTAACTGCGCAAAGTCATAAAAAACAGTTTTCTAACGGTAAAACGAAAATTTGGGGTGTTTGAAAAATTTTGAATATGAGGCCGTATTGTACTCAACTAGACCTACAATTTACACTATGTCGCTTGAAAAGTATAAAATCACTGTAACACTGTGTTATTAATAATAATTATTAGTTCATATCTAATAATATTAATATTAAATGTGTGCTAAAATTCATTCTACTAATCTTTTGTACACAATACGCAGGCAATGCTATTCTACATAATAGGCCCGACAGCCCAGATATTACACAGGAAAAATTGGTACAAAAAACACGTGAACGTATGGAACTTGTACAAAAAACCGTTCTTAGAGAAGTTGATAACAGATTAGACATTATGATTGAAGAAATGTTGGCGGAGAAAAACTGTTATAATTTGGAAGATGGTCAACTAAAATTATTATTCGATGGAGCATCTTTGGTACAACATAAATTCAATATATCTTCGGACAGACCTAGGAGGTAATTTTAAAAATTATTATTCATTTTTATATCATAAGCTAGCTTCTATTTCTAAAACATTCCAACATTTTTTTTAAATAATCGTTGTTTTGAGGCGGTTTTACTTTTCGTATTAAACATAATGTCGAAAATTTCTATCTATAGATTTTGATTTAAAAAATCGATTTCTACATTTCTGAACTGATTTTTTTTTTGTCTGAAGCGGAATTTCAATTTTTTTTACAAAACTTTTGACTCGGTGTTTTTTGAGTTGTGACTTTTTGAGCCGAGTTTATATGAAAAAACAAATTTAATTTTAATTTAAAATGATAACCTAAACATTATAAGATTACTCTAAGTTACAAAAATTAAATAGTTTTATATTGACATAAGTTTTATAGTTTTACTTAAAAGAGCCTCAAATAAAATATTCCTAAAACTTTATGGACATTTTGAAACTCGATAACCATATTTTTTTTCAGGAATATACTTGCTTATTTATGTTTACATAAATTATTGATATCATATATATATATATAAAGCGTGATTATGGGACGCCGTTTGCGTTGACCTCATTGGGTCCGGGTAAGTGTCGTCTACTTACTTTACGACGTATAAAATGTGGATCGCATCTCGAAAATATTTACCCTGCGTATACTTGCCATAATACTTGTGAACGAAAATGTTTATATAAGGAATACGAATAATTTCATTTTCTTCTAATTAAATAATTAATGTGGTTTTATCAACAACAATAATAAAATCATCTTTTTATTTATTTTATATTTAATTTTTTAGTTTTCTTTTGTTAAACAAACTTATATTTTAAGTAGGATGATTAGCGCGATATTTTTGATAAACAAAAGAATCTTGAGCAAGCTCGTTTCGGGAATAACGGAAGGAATCTGTTTCAATTTATAATTGTACTTAAAAATTAAAAAGAATGCAACAATTTCATAATATTTGTTTTAAGAAATTTTGAAAAATTAAACTGTACCAAATATAAAGCAAATTTTTATTTGAAAATTATAAATGCAAAACAAAATTTCAAAGTAATTATGTTTGCATAAAGAGCTGTGTTTTTGTTATTGTCATCGAAATTGTCATAGGCGGGCGTACGAACAATAAACTTGACAAAGAATCTTGGTGTTTAATTAAAAATATGGTTCTCATTCAATTTGACCAAGACTGTAGACTTGGCAAATATCGATACCTTAATATAACCGCTATCCCACATTTTTGCAAAAATCGTTTTCTTAATGCAATGACACTCTTATCAAGAGATACATCCATCAGCAAAATACAAAAAAAAATCTGTTTTAGAAATTTTATTTTATTTTTGTTTACCGCTAGTACAAATAAAAATAGTTTTTCGTGTCAGGCTCACAGAAAAAATTTTAAAATCAAATTTCAGAAAAAATCTATTGTTTACGATCTTTGCATAAATTAATTTTTTTTTTAAATAAATAAAAAAAAATAAAAATTTATTGAACCTATTTTTCTGAAATATGTACTAAAGATCGAATTCAGTGGGTCCCTGGAAAAAGATTGTAAGTGCACTTACCATACTTTTGAGTTATTACCAGATTTGAATTCCCAGTGTCAATCTACGTATACTGAGTAAAATTCATTTTGTTATTAGTCAAATTGACGAAATTATAGCACTTTTACAAATAAAAAACGTACAGCTGCTTATGTAAAACAAAAACTTTAAATCGATTTTCTACAAAATCAGCTTTTGGACGTTACAATATTTTTCCAGGGACCCACTGATTTGTCATCATTTATATCATAATAATATCATAAGATTACATTTTAAAGAAAATTTTTAAAAAATTGGTTGAGGGTTTAGACCTAGGCAGTCGAATTAGAGTATTCTCAGAAATACTTAAAACTAAAATTTTAAATAGGAAATTTATAAATTATCTGAAATTTTCTCTTTTTTTTAAATCTACTCTGAACTATATTAGAAAACTAACTGAGCTTTTTTAGATAGCTTACCCCAAAAATGTGCCACTTAGGCGAATGCCTAGGATCCCGACTCAAGGGGCCCCCAAATTATCATATTATATGCATGTATTTTCAATTTGAATATACATTTTAGTTATTTATACACAAATTCAAGGCCAAGGGGGGCCCCAAGCTTTCAAACTTTTGTGTTTTACGATATTTTATTTGATCAAATTTCGCTGCGCGGCAATTTGTTTTCGATACATGTATATGTATTTAACGGTGCTAAATTTGAGAAAAAATCTTGCGTCTGATGGTATTATGTTAGAGATAGAATATTATTGACACTTATAATTACTAAATTAAATTAAAATCAGATGATTATATTGCATGTTTTACCTTTTTTACTGCATACAAAAATCAAACTTGGTCAAGGGCCCCTAATTTTGGATTTGCTTAGGGCCCCCGAAGACCATAATACGCCGCTGGATAAATTATAAAGAGGACGGTTCATCATCGTGTCCATTACTCCAAAGCGAGAGAGCATAGGGACCATTTTACCCTTTTTCCTATATGATACCATGGTTTTCATTGACGACTATATCAAAGGTGGAGTGTTATCAGCAACTCGCACTAGCCATATTTTTTGGTGATCAGTGGACAGTGTGTCGGGTTTTACAATATATGAGGAACCCTATCAGTTGATATAATATAGGCGAACAACGGCTTTATGTGACTTCTGGGCCACTGCAATCGCTTTTTAATAAACACCTGCGAATGAAACGTGATAACCCAGAAGTGAAAATTTTTTGGCCCTACCGAGCCTGTGATGAAAAATACTATAGAGTCCTATGTCTTTGGAAGTTATGTCTATTTCTAAAGTATTTAAAAAATACTGTTGAATACTGTGTCGTTTGTATATTATGTCTTGGGCTTTGTGCCCATTTCTTAAGTACCGAAAAAAATTCTGTCCAATTCTAAAGTATCCCAAATATACTTTTGATCTGATGTCTTTATATAGGTGTTGTGTCTTTGTTCATAATGTCATTTTCTTATAAGAATCAATACTTTTGGGTCTTATGTTTTTAAATGTTATGTCTTTGAGCTTTATGCCCATTTCTAAAGTATCGAAAAAATACTTTTGGATCTTATGTCTTTAAGAGCTATATGTCGGTTTAAGAATTAAGAAAAAGCTTTTTGTATTATATTATGTAGTCATATCACCTTATATTTTTTTCTATTTACTTTATTTTATAAGTAAAAAAATAAAATAATTAAAATGACTATCATTTAAATTTACTATCAAAACTCTGTACTATATAACTTAAATATTTAAGTCTATATGTTTTAACAATAAAATAATAGTTCGTATAAAAGATAAAGTTTTAATTTAAATACTTTGTTTGAACTCTATATTCCTTCTCTATGTATAATAAATTTATCACTCTAACTAAATGTTATATCTAGAATATTATTTACACAAAGCATTATAATATATCATTCAACTATGAAGCTATTTCAATAAACTTATTTCTAATTTCTTATATATTCGTGTATAGTTAAACATAATGGCACTTAAACATTGTTCAAAAAATAAATTTGTTTAACATCTACTAATAAATGTTATTCCACTTGTACAATATATTAAGCTCTTTATAAAGCTGAAATGTAAATCCCACAACTTTAATATGTACGAAAAAGCTTAAAGTTTTTTTTTCTGCTCTCTGTGTTTATTCAAATAATTATACAATATAATAAGCTTAAAATTTTTTTGTTTCATTTAATATATTTGCGAATATCTTTAAGAAAAAAATGCAAATAAATTATATTTCGTTTCTTTTGTATAATTTTTTTTAAATGAATTTATACATAACAATAAGCACAATGTCACCACCTTCGCCGTGCCCATAATTCACTTATTGTTTTAACCGTGTCATTAAAAATATTTTTAAAATTTTAACGAACTATATCAAAATAAAATAAAAGTTTAAATTTTTTCCCAAAAAAATATTAATTATATCAAAATAAATAAAATGGGGAACGTACCTACTTATATATAATTTTATCAAAAATTATATTATATAAATTTATTTGGGTAAAAAGAAAATAAAATCTTTTATATATAAAAAGCTCCTTCATATATAACTAAAATAAACAAAATTTTACCCCATAAACAAAATAATTATATTTCTCTTAATTTGTTAATTTTATATAATTTCTCGTTATATAATTTATGGGTTGTTAAATATTTTTGTTTGGAACATTTTTCGTTTATATAGTATATTCATATTGTAATCTTTTTACAGTATATTTTGTTGTGCCATCTATATTCTATGTAGCCTTACAAAGCAAAGATCAAATCCTGTTACTCGCAGTGCGCGTCAATAATTACTATATACGTTCGAATTTTATATTTCGAATTTTTTTCGAAACTATACAAATGTTTTTGGTAACAAATTACAAAATTGAAATGAATTATTATATTATAATATGATTAAAAATGATCAGCCATGAAAAGGAATTTTCTAAGGATTGAAAATATTTTTTTTTTCATTTTTTTTGACAGTCGATTAGGTAACATGACATAACGCCCAAAAGCTTTACCAAGCATAAAATTTATTAGTTTGTGTCTTTGCTAAAAATCGCTAAAATCAATAAAAAAACAACTTTTGGGCGTTATGTCGTTGGGTATTATGTCAAATCACAGATTCTTTATATAAAACAGTTTTAATAATAACATATATATATATAGATATCTAACAGCAGCGTACGCCTTACGTTAATATGTGATATGTATATCACAATATATAATTCTATTTCACTAAAAAATTAAGTATTCATATTAAATTTTTAAATTAAAAGCCAAAATTGGTCGGAATCCTGTAGAAAATCATTTAAATTAAATAAAACAAAGTGTTTACTGCCTTGAAAAGCCTTTTACCAGGCTTGCGTAAAATATCAAATTTTGATCAAACAAAATCAGAAATCAAAAATTGTTTCGATCAAGAAAATTGATAATATCAAAATCTAATTGAATTAAAATCTGATAGAATCAAAATCAGACAAAATATATTTTGATCGAATCAAATAAGATCGAATCAAAATCTGATCTCGAATAAAAAAAATATGTTTTTGATCGAATCAAAATTTCAATTAGCTCAATTTTGAATCGATCAAAAAAATGATTTTAAGCAAGCCTTCTTTTTACTAGTATTATTATATATTTTATATATATATATATGAAAAATGTGGAAGGAAAGCATAAATTATGCTATAGCTTAAATTTATATATATATGGTGCTTCTTAACATAAAATTAATTAAATAATATAAATTTTATAATACACAATGTTCTTTATATATAATAATTTTAATAGACATTTTAAAATTCAGCGTGCGGTGATATCGTGTTGGGAATTTTATTTTTCTTTAACGCGCGACATGTTACATAAAAGCTATGTGAAAAACAATGGTTAATTAAAATTTTTTCTTAAGATATAAGATGAAATATACCTCACAACTTTTATTTTATAATTTCGGATATACACGTCTATATAAATTATATCCAAAATAAAATGAAAACCAAATTTTCTAAAAAAAAAATGGATAATCTTCGAAGGAAAATATTATTATGTTCTTAATTATTATTATTTAAGAACAAACGTCTCATACAAACAATTTCCATGTAATTTGATATATTTTAATTGCGGAAAATTTCTAAAAAAAAATATTTGAGAAATTATAATTAATTTTCTTTTAATTGAAAATATTGAAAGATATATATAAAAAATCTCGTAAAAAATAATTGCCACAGATTTAATTTGTTTAGAAATTTAATATTGAAACCTGCAATTTGTAAAGAAATTAGGATAATTATTTTCTAAATGTTTTTGACTCTACTCTAAATTATATAATATAATTATATAGGAGTAGCCTGACTATAAAGCTTGGTATATTAAATACCGAAAATTTTTAAATACCATAATTTATCTATATTTTGTACATTTATCGTTGGATAATGGATATATCCTTTGTATATTATATATAGTCGATATCAACTTTTGTATAATAATATATTAGCCTCGATATAAGCACTTTCCACATAATATACTAAAAAATTATTAATATTCAAAATATTTTCCAATCGAAGCATGAAATTGTGAAATTATATAAAACTAAAAAGTTTTAGAACAATTTTATAAAATATTTAAATATGGAAAATGTTATCTTAAAAATAAATATAATTAAATCAAAATATCACATACAAAGTTTTATGTATTATTATTGTTGATGCTTTTGTATAATATAAAATATTTTCCAACAAATATATACAAATATATGGCCAATAATATAAAGATAAAATAATGGAAATTAACCAGATTCTAAATTCTATTTTCCACGCAGAGCTTTTATACAACTAATAATTTCAATATAAAACATATAAAAGGGCTATTAAAACATATTTATGGTAATTTGGTAATGCTGGTTGGGCAGAATCATTATATAATGGAAAAGTGTTTTTATAGTTCTATAAAATATTTTGTATATATATATGTAAACTATATATATGCGAGGCTGGGCTCTTATATTATCAGCTCTCTATATATTCGACAACCCATTAATTTGTGTATACACAGAGAAAAATACTATCTAATTTTTGTCATTTAAAAATGTTTTATAATGAAAAAAGTGTCGACAAACACAATTCAGACACTGACGAGGCGCAATACAGGCGCAACATTGACACATCACAGGCGCATCATAGACCCAGCACAGACGCAAAACAGGAACAATGCATAAACAATTCTATATTTTACTAAATGTTAAATTATAGGAAAAATTGCATGTTACAAAAAAAATTAATATTCAACAAATTTTAAGGTTGTTTCATATTTTTAATGAAATTTTTAATTA
>JANSTW010071251.1:0-10304 GCA_027564275.1 Diadocidia ferruginosa | reverse complement strand
GTCGTCCATGCTTCATTGCATGATGCAACACGCTACTTAAAAAAAAAAATACGAAACAATACTAACTATAATAAAAAAAAAAAAAAAAAAAAAAAAAAAAAATAAAAAAAAAAAAAAAAAAAAAATAAAAAAATTAAATAAATAAAAAAAATTAAATAAAATAAATAAATTAAATAAATTAAATAAATTAAATAAATTAATTAAATCTTTTTAAAATTTAAATCTTTGTTAATTAAATAAAATAAATCAAATAAAAAATAAATTAAATAAATAATATTAATAAAACCACAAATTTTATTAAAATTTATTACCTTAAAATTTTAAATAAATAAAATTATTTAAAAAAATGTATAAAAATGTAAATATTTTTGCTGGGTTCGTCGCTTTAAGTCTTTTGTATAAATTCATTAAAAAATATTTAGTAATATGTTATTATACATCTCAGAAGCAAATATTTTAATTTTAATCAAAGAGAAAATTATAAAAATAAATTAAAACTTTATTTATTATTCATAAATAAATTGCATACAAAAGACTGCAAGCGACGAACTGTTCCTTTTCCATATAATATAAGCAATATATAAAGACTAAAATATAAAAAACCCGAAACATTTTGTTAACTAAATAATTGTCAAATTGTCAACTTTAAATAATTTTACAAATTTTTTTAAATGATTGTCAGTATAATGTATGTAGACTTTGTAAATACGAAAGACTTAAAACGACGAACCTTTTTTATAAATTTTGTTACATTTTATTTAAATCTTATAATAATTTTGAAAATTACATTACGTTACATCTTTTTGGCAAATTCTACTGCAATTCAATAAATTAACCGAAACAAATTGTTTGTCTTTAAAAAAATAAGCATAATGGGAAAACCCGAAATAATTGTTCTCATTTAAATGAATTTAAGACAGAAAAAAGAATTTATGTTTTACTTTTAATTATATACCGCTCAGCACACACATTATCGCAATTTAATCAATTTAATGCATATCCTGTTTGTGTGCTAAAATTACATAAAAACCAAAATTATATAAATTAAGTGTAAACGACCTTTGAAATTAATTTAAAAATATACATTAAAATATAAATAGTTTTTTCTTGAATGAACGGACGATTGTATAATATGTAGGTTTTTATTTATACAGTTTGTTCCTCATCGTTCGTTAAACTTATAATTTAGCACGAAATTCTTTTTTTGATTATATAAATTAAATAAATAATTGCTATGTATATTTGCGGCGCTAAATTTTTAGTAAATTAATTAAGTATTTATACACACAATAAATATGTGTTATAAAGATTAATGAAATTAACCTTCAACCATCAAATTGATGTTTATATAAGATTTGGTTTTGGCTTTTATGAGATTTAAGTTTATTTTATTGTTAATTATTATTATTATTATTATTCTCACACATCACATGATGCAAATTAAATATTTGACGTAAATAGTGAAATTTTCTACAAATATATAGTTGCTGAAAATCATATTAAGTATGTAATATACGGCAGAATGATGGTAGAATAACAATAATAATAATATATTCAAGGTTTTTATTCCAACACTTTTTATTGTTGTTAATTTACCACTGATAGGAGGATGCTATTTATATGAAAATATTACAATCTTAAGTATATAAGTTTTAATTTTTTTTCAAATACAATAAAATTTTTATTATCTTAATTAAACAATTATTTAATGAAGTTAATAACATATTTGTACGATAAGTTAAAATGTATACAGCCTTCTTTTTTTAATTTCTGTACAATTAAACAGCTGGTTTACTTATTGTGTATAATTAAAAGTATGCTATGGTATAACAATATTATACTATTGAAGATATTAACGTAAATTGTTTATAAAAAATCCTTGATATTCTTTAATTTTGTATACTTAATTATAAGCATATTTGCAGATTGCAAGCATTTAAAGGATAATAGTTTGTATTAACGACCAACAAATTTTATATACAGGCAAATTAAGCGGATCCCTAGATGAACAAAAAATCATTCTATAAACAGACTAACTTACCCTAAGTCAAAAAATATCCAAATGTATGGAAGATACTAAATAATTTTCTACAAGATGAGTTTTTGTTTAGCTTTATAATGTTATTTTACATAACATATCAAAAAATCTTAAAAATCCCAATCCCTGGTCCAAAAACCTTCCGCCATCTTGTTTTTTGTGGGACATTTATGGAAAAACGAAAAAAAAATCTATATATAACTATATGTAAATAATATATCACTTAAAAATTTCAAAAAATATTTATTTTATTTATTTATTTAAATAAGATTTTTTTTAAACTTGCTGCATATCTGCATAACATTTTATAAGCAGCATGAAGTAAAAAATTTAAATAAATAAAAAAGTTTTGTGCATCATTAAAATGGGTATATACAAAAAATCGCTTAAAATACGTACAGTTTGTATGGTAATTTTTATAAGTTAAATTTGGAAATTTGGAATTTTGTGTAATATTTACATTTTTTGATAATTTTTGTTTATTGAGAAATATTGACCGATCAGATTAACCTCTTTTGTTCTAAAAACCCTCGAACGTATTCCGGTGCTAGAGATTCGAAACATAATGGTAACGAATCCCCTAAAGGGATCTGAACTTACATATTTTAGAAGTGCACTCCAGGTTTCAAATCTTGATCGAGATTTGATTACCTTTATTGTTACCCTCCACAAGTCCAGAATAATTCAGGCTGAGCTGGGTGGGTATAAAATCATTAAGAGAGCTTGTTATTTTGGTGTCTGATTTCAGTATATCCACCATAAGTGTTATCGAGGAAAAATCTTCAGAGAGTGTTATCATTTGGATGACAGAATGTGGATGTCAACCCGGAGAATCATCATCATCATTGTGTCCTTTACTCCAAAGCGAGGCAGCATATAGGGACTATTTTACTTTTTTTTCTATCTGATACCATGGTTTTCATTGACGGCCATATCCGAGGTAAAGTTTTTTTTTTAATGCTACATTTATTAATTTATCTATTTTATATACAAAATCAAAGGTAAAGTATTGTCAGCAAGAGCAACTCGCACTAGCCATATTTTTTGGTGATCAGTGGGCGGGTTTTTACACTATGTGAGAGACCCTAACCCGGAGAATACTAACTTAATATTATTGACGATCAAAACAAAAATTCCAGATTGTTTCGACGAACTTTCAATAATTGGGAGTCAGCATGACCTCACACTTATTTGAGTGCCAAGATATAGCAATATTGATGGTGCGTTCTAGCCACACTATAGGTTCTACTATAAATATACTAACTATGCGTGGAAGGTACATCCGCCCTTAAGTCTGATATAAAAAAAAACTGTCAATATACGAATTAAGTACATCCAACTTAGAATGGAGAAACTCTGTGTCATTCCGTAGAACCAGAAATACCTTGTCGTCTTACATCAAAAAATGATGGATGCGCTAGAAGAGTTGTCTCGCTTGGATATCTCTAAACTAGTTGCGGTATTCTCCGTTAATGCATCCAACGTCAAAAAATTCACAGTTTATCAGTTTGCTTACGTAAAAAGTATTTGTATTTCCGTTGATAAAATCTATATGTTTTCTATCTATTCTATTATCTATTTTTATTTTGAGCGTAAAATAATTTGATTTAAACAAAAATTATTTGCGTGTTACGGTAAATAGCAAATATTAGGAGATTTACTTGATTTTAAATTTGAATAAATTATAATAAACATTATATATTGGACAAGTGGCTCATATATACGAGATAATATTATTATCTTTTAATTAAACATTTTATAAATTCCAAAATACATATATATAGATATATTTTCTATTTTATTATTATTATTATTTTTAAATATTTATATTTATTTGCATAACAATTTTGTTTGTTTGTTTAAAAAATATTTTATACGCATATCTTCCTAATACCTATGCGTCTGTTTATTTTTGATTAAAATCGAAAATTATTATTATATTTTATTATATTAGGAATTTCCCAACCATATTCATTTAAACTCTAAAATATTAAAGAATATAAAAAAATTACTCATTTTAATAAATACGGTAAAGTCCACATGTTTATTACTATAATATGTACGTGTGTCTATAAGTTATTCATACGTCAAGTCGCCAGACTCAAGTGCGATCAAGAACGCATGTGATTTTGAATCTTTTTTGCTAAAGAACTTGTTAGCAAAATAATTGTTGTTTGGTTTTTTTTTGGTAAATTATGACAACGATTTATTCTTGAAGATGAAATATTATTTTTATTATATAAGTATGTTGGGTACAGACAGAATAACCAAACGATCATATAAGCACCACGTGCTAAATCTGAGGAGAATATTTTTGTTTTTAAGAAAAGTTACAAATAATTTTACAATAAAATCTTTTCTATTTATTTTGTATTTATTTTCCAGGGTTTAGAGATCAATAAAGTAGAATTTTCAAAGGTTAAAAAATTCGTCAAATTGAAATGCATTTACCTCAAGTCGTAGCAATGACAAACCGTGGCACCGATGACCGAAGGCTATATCACCGAAAGGTCCGCTCGAGGCCCCAAAAATTTTATTTTAATAAAAAGCAACCCTGATTATTTTAATATGTTTTGTTAGTTTTTTTTTTATTTAGAGAATTTTCTACTTTTTGCTAATAGAATATTTCTTAAAAGACCACGATATTTTGTTATTTTGTCTTTTGTTGCCAGGACATTCGGTGCTATGCACTTTTGTACAAACCACATTATTTATTGTTCTATTACTACGCTACGCGCACAAATTTAAACCAAAATTTAAACAAAAGACTTGAAGCGACGAACCTTTTTAATAACTAAATTGTATTTATGATTAATCAATTTAGAATCAACTTTAAAAATGAGTTCGAATTTCGTAGCTATATTATTTACTTTTCAAAAAAACTTGAGAGAAAATAAATAAAATCTATTACTTAGAAGAAAAAATATTCTCAAAAATAATTTGTATTCCAAAACCGATTTAATTTTACGAATTTTTGCTATTTTCTGGTGTGGAATAAGTAGTTGAGATACAAGTTTATAAAAAATAAAATTGATTACAGAGTTAAAGGTAATTTAATAGGATCTGTCATAGATATAAGACAGAATAACAAATATTTTAAAATCTTAAGTCTTAAAAACTTCTTTTTATTTAATTAGTTTTGCCGGCGCCAATGATTTACGTCTTAAGTTCACTCATCGTTCTCAAACGAATGCATCATTATTATATAAATTCGTCATATTATGGCGCTTCTGTAGATGTCACTATGTCATTAAATTTATGGATAATTTGTGATAAATATCTTGATGTATTATAATATATTATTATTTATTTTATTCACATATATACGTACATATTTGTTCATTTAAATTACTTTATACTCAAATTATTTAAATTTAAATATTTTTGTTTTAATTTGTTTATTTAAATAATAATATTATGATGAGATGATACTCACTGGGTCCGAATTTCGGTGTATTTAAAATTTTATATAAATAAAAAAATATTTCTAATTTTTAAGAATTATTTATATTCTGATATAAATACGAATAGAACGAAAATATTAATAAAATTTTGTTTCTACAGTTTTTGAAGTAAATAGACAGACGATTATTTATATATAAAACTCAATTTACACTACACCTTTTTTAACATATGTCTCCTTAGGTTTGTGTCTAAAAAACAGTCTGCAAGGCACAAATTTTAAAATATTTTTAAATATTTATTGCTTTCAGAATTTATTTTATCAAATTAAAATGTATTTTTGTTAAATTTGTTGTAGCAAGTTTGTTTTTGTGCATAATGAGACATATGTTGAAAAAGGTGTAGTGTAAATATTGAGCTTAAGTAAACTAAATATTATGTTATAAATAAAAGTAACAAATAATAAAATTCACTAAATTTTGTGGACATTTTCATTTTCAAAACTGTTTGTTATCAAATATTTGCATTTTTTCGATCGTGAACGTTAACAAATTTGAAATTTAGGAACATAGGCTAATACTATTGTTTGCTATATATTTATTTTATATGAAATAGTAAGTTGTTTTTAGTAGTATTATTGGCATGCGATATTCAAATTTTATTTTTATCATTTCAGTTTGAGATTCGCTTGAACTATATATCCTACTTGGTGTCTTAGGTCTTCAAGAAATGCATATTTGGCACTATATTTATGAAAGGTGTTCATTCAACTTCACTGATGACTAAATAGCCAAGAAATAGTACAACTCTTGTCGAGTAAATGAGTAAATTGACACAATTTTGGAAGGCTTAGGCGAATAGTTAGCTACATTTATATTGCAAAAATATATTCACTTTTCGTTGACTGATAAGCCTGTCTTTCTGTCTTCCCAAATTTTCAAATTGTTTGTTATATATCGTATTTTAAAAGAAAATTTGCTTAAAATCAGAAAATTTTCAGTTTTCTAGGATCATGTTTTATTTTATTGGCTTTAGTGTATTTGTTTCGCTTGATTTAATTAAAGATAAAAACATTTATACTTGGTTGAATTATCTACGTTGACAAAAAAAGATAAATATTCGTTTTTCATACTAATCCGGTCCCACAGGCTCTCAATAATAATAATGAATTTTTCTAAACATCAAAATATAGAAAACAAATATTTTAAAATCATTTTGTATACATTTAGTAGTATAGAACGACAATGACCCTAAAAAAACACCGAAGATATTATATTAAAATGCATAAATATTATATACAAATTCTTGTATGATTGAATATATTATTATTATCAGAATATTTTATTTTACTTTAATATTTTATTCGCTATTTAAATTCTACTGTGTATACCTATAGTATTGTAATTTTATTTTAATTACATTACACCAGCTATACAGTACACGGTTAAATAATATCTATCTTTATTAGTAAAACATAGCAAATCCTAACACTTACCGTTTATGTACAGTGTATACAGCTGGTAAAAAATATGTGTAATACGAAATTAAAAGTTAGCAGGGTGGCGTTCGTAAACTAAAAAAAGCTTATTAAACCGAGCATAATAAGCCAAAATAAACTAAATGTCGTTCAAAAACACATTTCTTGGCTTTTTCACAACTAACTTTACTTTGTATCGTTCGGAAACACATACACAAAGGTTTAGTTTGGTTTAAAAAGGTTTAATATGCTCCTTTGTAAGACCGTGCTCGATAGGACGTGCTTATTAAACTTTCTGTCATTTTGTGTGTAAAATAAAGATTGCGTTGCTAAGTTTTTGTATTGTTTACTTATTTGATGATTATTGTCAATTTTTAATTGTTTTTGCGAACAATTAAAACTAAAACTAAATCTAATCTAAATATCAATATTTAATTATGACAATAATGTATTTTATTTTGGAGTTTTGACAACTTAAACCTTTTTAAACCAAAATATATTTCATAAACTTTCTGTGTTAAACCTGGGTTTATTAAACTTTGACGGCTAAAAACCATTTGTTTGTTATGATTTATTATGCTCGGTTTATTAAACTTGTTTTAGTTTACGAACGCAGTCCTGGAAAACTTGGGTAGATATATAAGTAGTTCATGTGTAAATGTTTTTGAAAAAACATTTCCATTTAGGGGTCCCGCCATGAGGTCAAAGGTAAAAAATATGACTTTTTAGTTTTTCAGTTATAGCTCTTTGGTTTTTAAGAATTTATCAAGATATTGTTTGAAAGAGTTAGTTATAGATTATAAAATTACCTTTAAAATGATAACAACACTTGTTATTTAAAAGTTATAACGTTGATCCGCTATCTTGGAAAAGTTAAAATTGTAAGAAATCTCATATATTTTACTTTATTTTTGGAATATCACTGGTTGGTTGGTTAAAGTGGCTGATTCTTTCTCAGAATACCAATTAGCATGAATATGCCGTTTTGATACCACGTGTGTCACTTTTATGTAGACTCTGTCTGTCAAATTCAACGTGACACGGGACCTGTTTCAAGTGGAATCCGAACCACCCGGCCCGTTCTATCGATCTTTATACGGCCCGACAAATCAAATTCCAGAAGTAATTTTTAATTTTTTTAATTTGTGCCGTTAGGAGACTCGAACCACCGACCTCCCGCTTACAATATTCATTTGGTTGACCATGCCTCAACCAACTGAGCTATTACAAATTTAATTACCAATAGGTATATTTACTAATTTCATTTTAGGAATCGGTACAAAATACTGTATTTCAAAAGATTATATTACCTAATTAAGGCTGGGATATCGCTTGAGATATAAAAGTTCATTTTGTGGTGTATATAATGAACAATAATTAATATACTCGCCATTCCTTTTTGTTTTTGCATGTTTTTTGTATGTAAAAAAGTATATTATTGTAGAAATGCAGGAGTGTAAAATTTAATTAAAATTAATTATACCGGACATTTTTTTTACATTTCCGTCACGCTTAACTGCGAGATATATAAACAAGGAATGTATAGAATTAAAAAAATGTTTTTATCTAAATTGCTGGTAAATTGAGCTCTCCGGTACAAGAGTTTTAAATGAGCTTAGTTAAAAAAATAACAACATATATAAAAATGTTTTACGCTTAACTCTGAGTCTTATTCATTGTTAACTCTATAGTAAGTTAAAAATGCTAGAAGAAAAGTCTAATAGTTTAGAAGTTTTTTGAGTTCTCCCGTACCTTTACATTAGTAGTGGGCACTCTTAAGTTTGACCCTTTACCTTCTATGTTAGTTAAACTATTTTCGAAGTCTGATAAGAACCCTTCTTCGAAGCGGAAAGTATCGTCTATATGGTCTGCAGCCGTAATCACTAGTGTAGTTCCACTAATTTAAATTAATAACAAGCAGTTTATAGGATTTTATGGTTGAATAAATTTAATCTACTTGATATTATAGAAAAAAGTTCCAAGACATTCGATGGTACTAACTACAATGTTTTTGATCAAAAATTCAAATAATTTTCAGCGTTGCTCTAAAAATCGGGAACATTTTGAATTTTACCTAATTTACTGATTTTTGGCAATCAAATCTAAAATATTACTTCAAATTCGATAGGAAAACATGAGTGTGATGTTATAGAGCGGTATTATTCTAGTTATCAATGTGTTCAACCAAAAAACTAGACTCATCTTGTTATTAATTTTTTTATTTTTCCATAAAGGCCAAATTATCTTAACCTCACTATACATCGATATATGTATATCGATATTTTTCTTCAATTTGTGAAAAATTCAAATCCATTTTAATTATTTTTTTACATAAAATTTTTAGTTTTGTTCAAGTGCACGGGGCACTGCAGTTCTATAGGTAGGTTATGTTGAAATAAAATATAGTCAGCAAATAATAAAATAAAATAAATGCACAAAAGGATTTGTATTTTTTATATGGAAAAGTGTCATTTCGTTTATCTCGTATGTTCTTTGAATTTTTCTTCTAATACAAAACGCCTATTTTTAGTTTTTTGTAAATTGATTCCGCCTCTGGATTTAACTATATGAAATAATATATTTAATTTTATTTGCCGGTATATATACAATCAGCAGCTCATCTGTGCCGATGGAAAATGGAAAAAATAAGGGAGCTTTTATATAATATTATAAAACCATATAGAATAATATTGTCATTGTATGTTAACATATCATAGTCCAGTGACGAATTTTTTTCGACCGTGAATGTCAACAAATTTTAAAATGTAGGAACACGGCTACGACGATTTTTTTTGCAATATTATATGGCTATTGGCTAGCTATAGTAGTATAGTCAGCATGGAGTAGTGAGTAGCGTCACGGCTTTGTGTTCAAGAGGTTTTGGGTTCGAGACTCGGCAGGGTCAAAAATATTTTCACATCTTGGCTATCACCTTTCATTCGCTTAGGTGGTAACTTCCCACGAAAATGATATGATATTTATTTTTTATATGACTGCCATGATTTCCATGCCTTCCATGTGACTTCCATGACTTCCATTGAACTTCCATGGCTTCCATATGACTTCCACTTGACTTCATTGACTTCCATGTGACTTGCACATGAGCTCCATGACTGCCATGACTTCCATCTGACTTGCATATGACTTCAATCCGAGCTTCAATCTGACTTCCATCTGACTGAGGGCGGGGTAAATTTTTCATTTTTACCGAGTTACAGGGGTTTTAAATTTGGTTGCACCGTTTTAGTCAAATGTAATTAAATATTTTTTTTTATTTTTTCACGATTTAAATCAAGGAAGCAGGATTAAATAGGGTATTAGTACCCTACATAATAAACAAAAGTTTCATTTTACTAAAATGGTGCAATAAAATTTAAAACCCTTGTA
>JANSTW010071240.1:0-10306 GCA_027564275.1 Diadocidia ferruginosa | reverse complement strand
TACCAAATGTATGAAAATAAATTGGAGTACTAATTCTTTACAGGCTTTTGGACTTCTGTTTTAGATTTTTATTCTGTATGACTTTTTTCACTCAATAGCGACTTCCAAAGTCTTTGTTTTGTTTCATTCGAGTGTACAGATTTTTGTATCTTACTATTCTCGATCTCTTCTGTTTTTTTCTTGATTTCTTGATAAAGTCAACGTCTAACAGCTACTTAAAGGATATAGTTAAAATATCTACAACTTTGCTGAACTTTATTTTATTGTAACTTGTCAAAATACTGAGATTTTACCAAACCCTTGACAATAGGCTGATTTTGTGTCCCTCCCCGCGGAAAAAATATTAAAAAAACATGGTTGATTGTCAGACGAGACTTTTATATATTATGACCACAGCAAAACTAAAATTAACTGCAGTAGCACCAAAATCAGCCATGTTTTCTTACGATAGTGTAAAATTTTCGGGCTATTATTGTTTATTTATATTTTTGAACTTTTCGCTTTTTATTTTGACGGATTTCGCCATTAATATATTTTCGCCCAAGCCTCGCTACATATGAAGTTCTTTTTCTCGACACATGTAGCGCAATTCAAACATATTTTTGCAACATGTGTCTTTTCTTAATCTGTTTTCATTCTACCATACACACAGACTCGTTAATTTCAAAATTTTTCCAAATTTTCTTTTTTTTCGCTCTTTTTTTGAAAATATCGTAAAACGTAAATCGTAAAATGTTCGCACTTTTTACGATTCTGTGATTTGCCACATTTCAAAATCTATAAAAATAAAAAAAAAAGTAAATTGTGTATCCTATAGTTGATACTGTAATAAAAACTTAGTCTCTATAATAAAACCGTTTTTGAGATAAAATACAAAAACCCGTAATCATTTCACAATTTTTTCACAGGTCAGAAATTCGAATTTTTTAATGTATATGGGTCCTTAACAGATTAAAAAAAAAAATTAGCATTTTTATGAAATTTGACCCTTTTTATGCCTTATTATTTCTTGGACTTTAAAAATATCATCGAAATGTATAATTTTGTAATATTCTCATACAAACTTTGAAGGGGCTCTAAAAACAAAGTTTTTTACAATACAACTTAAAACTAATAATTAACCACTTTTAACCTTTTGGTGCACTTGTTACCAACATAATTCTGCTATGGAATGTAAAAAGAAAATACTCAAACAGAAATTTTTCATTTATAAAATATAAAATGGTATATTTATTTAGAAAAAAAAAAATGTTTAAACATATTTTACGGCAGTTCAACAAATTTTTTGTCAAGATCTTTAAAAAAAACGTCCATTAGTTAAAATACAATAAAGGGTTGCGTTAAAAAAAATAATAATTTCAATATGACGCGAACCTTAATTAAAGAAAAATTGCATTTTTAATCTGCCCGTTGTTTTTTGTTTGTTTGTTTCAATTTCGTTAAATAAATTATCTAAATAGAAAAAAATAATTAAATATTGTAATTATTATTATTATCAAGCATCATCTCATTTCGATTAAAAACTAAATTGTTTATACGGATATAAGTATATATAGTAATATAATATTGTAGAAATTGATATTTTTTGTTGTTTTTCGTTTATTTCATTTAAACATAGAAATTTTTTAAAGAGAGTCTGATTGTATCTAGCTATATTTACTATCCAATAATTTATATACCAAAATATTCTAATTAAATGGACTTCCATTAATATTTGGTTATTTTTTAAGTATTTCTTTTCGTCAAATTTGAAATTGGTTTAAAAAATTGTTTCCTATTTACATTACACACAAAATATATTATATGATAATAAAATTATGTTTAACCCAAAATAATAATTTCTATATAATTTATACACGATCATAAGTTTTTTGTTTGTTTTTTTTTATCTTAATTTTGTATAATTTATTATAAAGTGTTGTCTGTTGTCTAAGTAAATATTATTACCTATCTAAAAAGAAATTATTGAATAAATAAATTTGTTTCTTATATCGTTTTGTTTTCTCATTATAATAATAATAATAATAGTTCATAATAATTTTGCTCCTAAATATTGCTAATAATTATTTAACAGGGTTTAGTTTTCATTAAATATTTAAACTTGTTTATTTTCTATATAGATATGAAGTGTTTAATCTCATTTTTTTAAATAATTTTGTTTTATTTTTTACCTAATATCACTCGAATCGATTTATTTTTTATTTGTTAAACTTTTTTCTTTCATTTTCAATGTATTTTTAAATATTTTCCTAGTCAAAATTATATTACAACAACAAATTAAAAAAAAGGGATAATTTAAAAAAAGTAAAAGAAAATTACTCAACCGCAAAACCACAAGTTTCCTCAACGGCTTGAGTCAATTTGTCGTAAAGCAATTGATAATTTTCATAAGGCGGAAGATCGATTCGATTGAAACATGTGTGAGCCTTTGGTAGATTTTGTGTTGGTACATCGGCCGTAAGATGTATTGTAAAAAGTCGGGGTCCGACAGCACCGGTAGAACCTTGTAATGCACGAAATCCTTGCAGAGGTACACGCGACGAACCGGTCACAAATTGTAATAGTCTGGCTCGCATTTCAGATGTGTAAGATTCAACAATCTAAAAGAAAATTTATTTAATGTTAATGTCGGTGTACCGTATTAACTGTATCTTGTGAAATTACCTGCCAGAACCATTTAACTTGTTGCGTATCGGGTGTGCAGTGTTTAAGTCTTGTATGAGTTTTCCAATCGTTAACATCAATGCTGCTTATGCCACCAATAACCAGTTCTAATTCACGTTCATCGAATGGACGTAACAGTTGGTTTGGAATTAATTCACAAAATCCTACAAAAAAAAAACGGAATTCTTAAAAGGCGGCTAAACAAAACTAACAAAAATCAAATTAAAAAATGTTTAATGCTCTTAACATTGCTTTACAATCAAGGAAGGTATCGTTATTTTATGTCGGTCATATTATCTAACAACAATTTATCTCCGAACAATTTATTTTAATGACATTTTCTCACGACATTTCATCTCAACGACATTTTATCTTAAGACATTTTATCTACACGATATTATATCTCAGGCCTTTTTAGCTCAACGACATTTTATGGCGAATCTGCAGTAACTATAACGAATATGCTCCAAATAGGACCCCACCCCCTCTATCCTGTAAAGGGTCATCCCCTGACAAATAAAATTATACTACGACTTTTGGGGGAAACCTCCCTTTCTGCAGGGGAGGGGTTTACAGTTTGTATGCAAAAATTTTAAAATGCAATATTTTGATTCCACACCTACCACCTATACAGAATGAAAGAGTAGGCAAATTAAAATGTTTTGTGTGGACATAAGTGTGAACATAAGAGGGATCACCCTCAATTTTAAAATGGGAGAGGCTTAACTTTTGTATGAACAAAATTGAAATATAAATATTTTTAGGGGTTGTGTGTATTCAAATTAAAGGTCTTGACAAGAGCTACAACTTTAATTCTAAGAGTTGTAGTCCATCGTTCTCTCTTATAAATAAATTATGCCAACAAATATCCTAAATACATAATACTTTTTATCTGGTGCTACGTACCTTTTTGTAAAGCTAAAAATTGTTGTTCGATGCCTCTCATAAAGCGATAATTAACATATAATTTAACATATTCACGTTTATTCTCCTCCGTAACGTTATTTGCTGCACCGCCTGGCTTTAGCTCGTGCACTTTCAGCACACCAAAGCTATTGTTCTCAACACTAAATGTTGAATCGATAATTCCTTTAATATTATTTTCTCTGAAATTAAAAGAAAACGGATTACTCAAAAAAAAATAATTTAAAGAATATTCGTTTAAAAATGGTGACACAAATTACCACCCAAAGTTTTTTTTAATAATTATAAAAAACACCCAAAAAACTTTTAATAAAAGACAAAACAAAATTCCGCCCGGATGAAATAAGATCCAAAATACAATTTTATTGTAAACATAACACTAACATTTCCCTTTTAAAAAGCATATTAAATATAATTTATTGTATTTTTTCTTTCAGGCGTTAATTCGTGTTATTTCTCTTAGTTTTAACGAAAAATTCGACCCCCTCCTTAAGTATCACCATACCTTCAAATCAAAATTATAGAAACCGTTCGATTTCGAATTGAAAAAGAGATTTTTTCAAAATTTGATTTTAAAATTTTATTATAACACTTTTTCTATGATCCACGAAAAAATTAGGCTTTTTTTCTTTTTTTACATTATTTGTACTAGTAGTTCCGCTACTCACTGTTAATGGCCACATGTATATGATAAGGATCCTTACTTTTTTAAATAATAACAAAAATTAAAATTTAATGACAATATTTTGCTGGAATATGTACTAAAGTTCAATTTTGTTTAATATTGAAAAATAACAAAAACAAAATTTGAAAAATCAACTTTTTCAGCCTCTTGCGATGTCATTTATCAATGTCAGTAAAAAATTAAAACATTTCATTAAAAGATAAGGGGTCAAACGTGTGCCAAAGTTACCCTTTACTTGGCTGTAATGTGCCCTTAATAAATTCATCATCTGGCCGGCCTGCTGCCGGCTCTCATTTTCTTTAAACGATATGCCATTTGAATATACCTTAAGCTAATAACTACCAACACATTTAAGCTAAATATGCTATACTACGTTTTGTGCGATTGCTCCACGCATGCGCACGGCAACGTTATATACTGTTAAATTAAATTAAATGAAATATTTTAATTGTTCATTCAACAAAAGGTGATCAATATTATGTATACTTACAACATCCACGTAAGACTTCGATGTAGCTCTGGATCGACACCTTCAATATCACTTAATGTAATTGGTTTGTTCAATAGTTGTTTATAGAAAGGAGTGGTAAATCCACCGTCTAAACAATGACCATGAAATACCGCAATGCCCAATATTCGACCGACAAAATGAAAATAGGACAGATGATCAGGATTGACGCCTAAAATTGGAGAAAGAACTTGGTTTACTATCGAAACTAAAACGAAATTGAACACCACAATTATACCTGAATCTGTATTTATTTGCAATGTGTAATGATCGTCACGGCTATATTGAAAGAGTCCGTATTGTGGATTGAGCATTTCTCTGGACAGCAAGTGAAGCCATTCTCGGGCCACGCCACCATAATCAAGACCCTCTTCACCACGAAATTTAACCATTAAACGTTTTCGCATATCTTTTGGTCTCATTTTCATAATCAGTCTATAGCTTTCCTCAAATATTTCAGTTCTAGACACCTCCAGTCGACAATGTCCCGACTGAGGCTGTAATGCTTGCAGTTCAGTACGTAAGGCACGCATTTTACCCACTAAGTCTCGACGATATTTGGGTAAAAGATCGGCACCTTCGAGCAAACCTTGTGGCAAATCAGCCGGAACAGATTGTTGCTGAACTGGTGACCGGGACTCGTGTATTTGCGTACCACTTATTGAACGATTATTGCTGCCACCACCATTGGTCATTGGTGAACATCCACCGCTACTAGTGCCGTTATTGTTTGTCGCCGAGGAATTAAGATTATTTTGATTTTGTCGTCGTATTTGATTTATTATTTGTCCATTTAGCCGTGGATCGGTAAATTGTGTCGTTCGATTATTATGATCAACATAATAAATTCGACCCGAAGCAGTTTTTCGTTGTTCCCAGCCAGTAGGCAGTGGACCCAACGAATCTAGCGGTAAATTTTGTGCATCAAAATCCCGAGGTATTCGAGGATCGTGCCATGTCGAAACGCCATTTGGTATGTGATAGAAATAAACTTGTCCTTGGGGTGTTGTGCGCATTTCTGTAAAATGATGACAGGTACATTGATTATTATTTAATTATTTATTGTTTTGTTCTCGGCGTAGTTTCAATTATGATTTTAAAACTCGATCGTAATGTAAGTGTAAATTGAGTATAATAATGAAAATGTATATAAATTATACCACTCGATTCGATCAAGAAGTCATAATAGCTACATTCGAACGTATCGGATTTGTAATCTCGACTCGATACCGATAATATCGAGTTTTATAAGCGGGCCTCTGTTCCCATTCAATCTGCAAATGATAGTCCAGTGGAGATAATGGAGAATGTAAAATTTGGCTCTTTTGATCCCAGCCCTCTTTACTCCCTCACACACCAGATACCCAAACCCACTATAACCGTAGCCGCTCTTCCTCTGTTAACACATTGCGTGTCAAGCCGATTTTCATAAAACGCCCGAAATATTTGGTTATTTGTTGCTTAACAGATTGAGCATAACTTTTATAAAAACTGCTTAATCCCCCTTTCTCCTCCCTAACCTCACACAAAATGATTTGATTAGAAATGTATTTTTTTGATACACTCGAATCCATTAGAATTGATTCTATTTTGTTTAGCTTGTCGGTATTTTAAGCACCTTTCATCTTTCATATGATACCAAAACCAAACACTTTCCCTTTTCTCCTTTACTTTCAATGAACAGTTTTTTTATAGTTGAACTTTGAACCACTTTTCTCACGAAAAGAAGCAATTCTCTTAAAAGTCGTAGTACATTTTTATATTCCCTGCTCAAAAATGGGGGCAGAACCTGCCTTGCCTTCCTCTCCTCTCAGTAATTTCTCAGCTTTAATTCCATCTGTAACCGGCATACACATATGTATAACACTAACAGCTGGGATATATGCAGTCATACATATATGCATGACATCTCACAGTAATTTCACAGATTTAATGCATCTGTAGCCGTCATACAATTTGAAAAGGCCAATCACGAAACGATTTCGACAATCGGAAATTATTTCGGAAATGAGAAATCACGGAAATCATTTCGGAAATTTGAAATCATTTTCAGAAATTACGGAAAAAATTTCGGAATCAATCATTTCAGAAATCACGGAAATCATTTGGAAATTAGAATTGATTTTGAGAAATCACGGGAATCATTTCGTAAATCTGAAATCATTTCCAGAAATCACGGAAATCATTTCGGAAATCAAAAATAATTTCGGAAATCACTAATATAATTCCGGGAATCAGAAATCACGCAAATCATTATGATTTCTGAGAAATTATTTTCAGGAATCACGAAAATCATGGGAAATTTTTTTTTAAGGCAGTTTCCCCCTTGAGGTCAGCCCCCTCAAATCGTTTCTTTTTTTTTTATTTTTAAAAGAAAACAATTAATTGTTTCTTTTAGAAATAAAATCATTGGGTGAAAAATATGAAGTTACGCATAACCACTGTCTTTTTATATATAGTCACACAATGAGAGCAAATTTCAGTGGGGACATCTTTAAACATTGAATTTTCTATACAAAATGTAATGTTTAATTTAGCTTCCCAAAGAAATTGGCTCTCATTGTGTGATTATATATAAAAAGACAATGACATAACTAAACTCTAGTACAGTAACGAACCAGAAATATCATTTAAAAATGAAACAAACAAAATTAAAATCATATTAAATATTGAGTTTACCATAACCAGGCGGTAAATCTAAAGTTGGCCGTAAAGGAATTGCATTTCTATTTATGGCCACTCCGGATTGTGCGGACGGATGGCGTGAACTTCTAGACGATCTTCGTCTTGACAATTCTTCAAGATTTCGTGATGATCGCCTTGTACGTTGTAATTGTTGTTCGTTTGTTGTGGCCGATGAAGATGGCGGTGGTGGCGTTGGTCGAACCACTGTTGACGGTAATGCAGGAACCGCTGTGTTAGGTGCTGGTCCATCATTTCCTAAACCATTTAAATTTATTTCAGCAGCCGCAATATGTGAATTGGATAAAAGAACATTATTGGTTGAGTGTTGTTGTGGCTGCTGCTGCGGCGATTGTGTTGACGACGGCGGTATCACAGATGATGCTGTTGTGTTTGCGGTTGTGGTAATATTTTTCGATAAAATTTGTGGTGTTTGATTTAAATTAGCCGTTGCGTCAATTATTGTAAGTGAACTTATTGTGGGTGTTAAATTGTTCAACTGTTGTTGTAGCGGTAAGCTTATAGATTGTTGTGTTGTTGAACTGGCGGGCACAGCACGAATGACAGACGATGAGTTACGCGGTGATGATATATCGGGCAACGGTGGAATTGGCGTTGATTTATTCGGTACGTAACCAACTATAGGACTGATCGGTGTTTGATCGTTTGGCGGTCTTGTTGGGCTACTCGTTGAATCAATTGATTTTTGTCGTACGGAATTGCTGGGACTATAAAAAAAAACAATTATTTTATTTCGATTATTTAAGTTTAAGTTTTGTAAATTTTTCTTACGTTTTCGGTACAATCGGTTCTTCCTTATTATTCAAACGGCTAGGGCTGCAATTATCTTTGATCAAATTTAATAATATCTCCGAAGAATGTCTTCGACTTATTGGCTCAGCGTTACCATTTGCTAAATTGGTACAGGTCGAAGAACGAGATGGTCCAGCAGGTCCTTGGGCGGCTGTATCTTCTTGATGACCATTCTTTTGCGTTGATCCTTCCTGTGCTGAGGCCGCTTTTGTTGGCCTATCCCATTGTGTGGACTTTGTAACATGATTCAGATAATAACTTCGGCCACAATTGGTTTTTCGTTCTTCCCATCCTTCGGGTAAATTATCCGTTGTTTGGGCATTTACAGTACTAGTGTCTTCTTCGGCTGGACCCTGAACATCCCCACCAGGCCCAACAATTGCCAATGGATTACCTGCACCACATGGCCCATCTCTGGACATTAACGACACTATTATTTGCCCGCGCACCAAATCCGTATCTTCGGCTGATAATTTACACAATTCTAGTCGTTGATCTGTAGACATTTTTATTTAAAAACTAAAAATCATTTGTTCCTAAGTAGACTTACATCCCGTATCCTTAAGCCGTTGAATTGTCGAGGCCAATATGCGAACACAGCCCAGAAATCCGCCGCCCTGCTTTTTGTGTACTTTTTTATGATTCCAAATGGAAATTGTAATGCCATCGTTTCGACCCAAGTACAAATCATAATTATTATTCCATTTTGGATCGAGCGAAGCTTTAAATGGGTCCGTTGTGTACACCTGGCCGGTTCCATCAACGGCTACTTTTGCAAATGGATCAGGCAGACCTACGTGGCAAAAAAGAGATTTAATTTTGTTATTTTGGTCGCAAAGTTAAATCAATTATTTTAGCTGTTACTTACGGAAGAGATCCTTTCGTACAAGATTTCTGGCGCATAGAACTGAGGAAAGAAAAAATAAAAACGATTTATTTATACTTTAAATTAAATTAATTTTTAATTTTTAAAAAACTTTTTTATTTAAAAAGTTATTTTTAAATTACTATGTATTGTTAATATTTATTAATACCAACAGATAGGGTTCGTTACAATGAGGTATAATATAATATTTTTTATTCAATGGTTCGTTATCGTATCGTATCTTGTGTCACTCTCGCTATGTCACTATTCGGTTTTCGCAGAGTATGTCCAATCCAGTTCCATTTCCTACGCTTTATCATTGCTTAATTTTTTCATTCAGTAAGATACGTGTGACCAATTCGTATTCTTGAAATGATTCTATTTTCTTTTCAGTTCATATTATATCGGATAGTGTCGATCGATGGTGCAATTTTCTTTAGTTTCCTCAGATATGATTTCTTACACAAAATAAGTCAATTAACTAATAACTTTTTAACGGGAATAGTTCGTTGAATCACCCCGTATAGTTAATTATAGCAAAATAGAATTTATAATTTATTTTAAATATTTGTTTGTTTTGTGTAATAAAATAAAAAAAAAATCAGCTAATAATAATTAAAAGCTATTATTATGTATACAATTTAAAATTTCCATACAGGTAGGACGTATATTATAAATTATATTGCATTTGAAAATTACAGGGGTATTGCTAAGCTTCGAGTTCTAACAACAGCCAAACTATTTGAGTCCACTGTTTGTGACATTTTGTATACAAATGTTACCGAAATTAGTTTAATTAATTAGCAAGGCTTTATAAAACGATGGATTACGGTTACTAATTTGGTTTTAGTCCACCGTAGGATCAAAAATTATATAAATTTTGACTACTCATTCAATGGCGACCATCGCAATAATATTTCAATAGTTTCAAAAGCAGTGACGATGCTTCGTTTTTTTTTTGAGGATATGTTCTGATTTTCGTGATCCCAGAACACTTAAAATTTTATACTATGGTACTTTGAGTATTGTTCTGTAGTAATTCTTTTCATCATCATCATCATCGTGTCCTTTACTCCAAAGCGAGGGATCATAGGGACCATTTTTACTCTTTATTCTATCTGATACCATGGTTTTCATTGACGACTATATCTTTGACTTTATCAAA
>JANSTW010071228.1:0-20359 GCA_027564275.1 Diadocidia ferruginosa | reverse complement strand
TACGGTAATTTTACGATCTGTACGGTAAAATCACATGCATTATACGGTAATTCCGATCTCCAGATATGGCAACACTGCGATATAAGTGCATTCTGTTTCCCGCATTATTTTGAAACAAATAAATTATGGCAAAACAATTATTTTTATATGAATTAAAATATTTTATAAATGAAGTATCAAATAATACATCTGATCATGGTAGCATTTCTGTAGAAAGATCTAAACAACTTGTAAAATGCAGTATACATCTGTTAGAACATTTGCCGTCTTCGCGGGAAGTTGTTTTGGAATATTTTTCAATGGTATTTGATCAATCTGTAGAAAATTATATAGCATACATTGAGGTAAAATTATAGAAGATAAATAAATTACCAATTACAACCACTTGCATTGTATTACGCAGAAAGATCCACAAGGTAATACGCCTCCCAAAGATGAAACGATTACATATATTCAAGAAGTTCTGGAAAGTTTTGTTGGTAAGGGAGCTCCAGCGTGGGCTCCACATATTTCATCCTGGAGTCTAAGAATTTTAGGAAATTTATCGAATAAGTATAGTCGTGGCAGAGTTATGGGTAAGCAAAGAAATATAGAAATATTGTCAATTTAAATATTACTACTCACTACTCTTTGCTGACTACACAACATGATATTAATTAACTGTTAAAATTATAGAAGTGTTTCGCCTTGTTCTCTAGTAATATTTTTATTTTCACTTTATAATAGTGATTTTTTTATAAAGTGTAATTTTAAACCAGATACGCGCGCTGAACAAAAATATTTTTTGGTTTCCGAATTATGAGAAGACAAAATTGATAATACATTTTCGAGAACACTGAATTTTGTAACAAACAAATATTTGTACTAAAAATATATTAAAATATATCTTTATTTAGAAAACTAGCATTTCTTATAATTATTTGCAATCGAAATTAAATAAATATTTAATTTCATAAACAATAATTTAAGATTTCAAAAATATTTATCTGAAAAATAAGATTAAAGGGAAAAACTCAGGTGGGAGAAAACATTATCATTTTGGACCAGAGACTTTTAAATACAATAGACTGGCTATAAAATTGTATGGTGTGTCTCACTTCCCTTGTAAAATGGCGACAAAAATCAGGGACGGCTGCAGATATTATGAAATAAAACATTAGGCACTATTTTTTTTTTATTTATTTAATAAAAAAAAATAAAAAAAACATGTTCAGTGATCCTATTGACCTTTCGTAATGTCCATTAAAGGTCCCATCACCTAAAATGATAATACACGAATATAACATAATTTTCTAAATTGTTAAAAACAAAAAAAAAATACATTCAAATCGTAATCTCGTTTAATCATTCTTATAACGCGGGTATTTTTATATTTAAATATCGTCGGTATAGCATTGCATCTCAATTTTCCTTTTTCATCGCCAAATTTGTCAATAAATCTGTTTTCAAAATGCGAAGAACACATTTTCGAATTCTTCGTCGGTTCCCAATTTTTTTTATTTGTAGCTTTGATCCATAGAAGCTTGATTTTTTCATTTTTAGGAAAACTAAAAATTAAAAAAATGTAGGCAGTTCATACATCCATGGTTTTAGATGACTTTACGCAGATAAAAATTTCTAACTCCGTCATTTTTTACCCGATTTCAAATTTTGAATCTACAATATTCACACTTTAAAAATAAAAATACTGTTTGGTTCTGATAGCAAAGATATCCGAAATTTTTAGGTGAAAGTTATAAATTTTTTAATTCTTTTCTAATTTTTTTCAAGTTTACCGCCATTTTTTACCCTTTCCGAAGGGGGTAGTTTAAAAACTGGAAAAATTAAAAGCACTGAATAGAGTAAAAAATGATAAGGATCGACTTAAAGGTCATCCGAAATGTTGTTAACAAAATTTATTTATGAAAGCACCCCATACGTTCCTAAAAAGTTTGGTGAAGATCTGAGAGCGGAGAATTCTACACTTCAGACGTTTTTAAATAAGTAGACTTGAACAAGAATTATCCGTTCGAAAAATTAAAAAAATGCCGTAACTTCGACAATTTCTAACCGATATTTACAAACAAAATCTCTTTTTATTAAATTGATTGTTTTTTAAGAAAATGAAAACATAAATGTGTCTTTGTTGGTTGATTGTGGTAAAAAAATAACGGTAAACTGTAAAATTTTTGAAAAAAATCAAAAATTTTAAACTTTCGCCTAAAAACGTCTTTTTGTTTTAACACAATAACTAAACTATATACATGTTTTAAAAGTATGGACTTTTCACTTTTTAAAACCGTTAAAAAATCGGATTAAAAATGGCGGAGTTAGAAGTCTTTCTAAATTCCTAATTGCATCATTTTAAGAAAATTTAACGCTTTACTAACATTTCCAATTTCTTCCAATAATGTATAGATATGGTATTCGAATAGATCCATTACAATGGATTATTGTTCTAACCGGCAAAGATGAAGGCGAAGGATATCCATCGATAATTTTGGTTGCATGTAAGTCAATTACGCAAGCAATAAATTGCTTAAAGTTATAATATTGATTAAAATTAAATTATATAGATTCTATTGTACCGGTGGCAATATGTTTGCTAATCGAAAAGGGCTTATCGGTGGAGATAATTGTCGAAAGTGCCGGCATGAGTGCACACGTTGTAAATGTTATGGTTTTAATTTTAATACCCATGGTCGTAATACATGTCAAGGGACATGCATTTAGTTTAAGTGAGTAAAGAAAGGGCGCTTTTTGGCCAAAATTCGTTTGAATCAAATTTCCTATTTCAGTTGGTGCCATGGTCGTTTGTTTTGTGTATAGTATTCTATTTATGAAATTATGGAGTTATGTGCAGGTTAATATGTGGTGTAGAAATGGCCAGAAAGATTATGGTATCCATAAGTCAAGGAGCCGCTCGCAAAGTATTTCGATTGCAGAATTGCGTAAGTTAGGATCTTTATAATGCGGCTATGTTTGACGATTTAACGATTTTTTCCACAGAAAGTGAAGAAAGAAATGGCCACAGTGCAACGCATCAAAACGATTCAACCGACAAGGATATTCAAGAATTGGTCTATTATCCGGAAAATTTAAACATTAAAGATTTAATGTATTTCCTATTGGCGCCAACACTGTGCTACGAATTGAATTTCCCGCGAACATCGCGCATTCGTAAACGTTTCCTGTTGAAACGGTTGGTTGAAGTGATTATTTTGATAAATGTTCTAATGGCCCTGTTTCAACAGTGGATGATACCGTCGGTGAAAAACTCGTTGGTTCCTTTTTCGAATATGGATTTGGCCAAAGCCACCGAGAGACTATTAAAATTAGCGGTAATTTATATGGAGATAGTTTTGTAAAAATCTGTTCAGATTTTATGTTATAAAGAATACTTAAGAAATCGAGTTTTTATTGAAATTCGATATTTTGAGAAAATATTGAGGATATAAACGAAGGAATTTCATAATAAACTCGATTCAAATATTAAAAATAAACAAAGTTATTCACAACAAAATTTAAAAAAAATCAGATAGTTTTAATGAATTTTCTTAAATCTCTCTGATTTCGTAAAATTTCGTAATCACATCTTTGTTTATTCTTAATATTTGAATTTACCATGAAATCCTTTCGTTTTTATTCTGATAATGTAGGTGGAATTTCAATAAAAACTCGATTTCTTAAATTAATCTTTATCAAAGAATTAGTCTGAATAAATTAGAAAAGATTTTTATATAAAAAATAAGTTAAGAAATTAGATGGTATTTGAAATTAGACATCAATAAATTAAATCCAAAGAGTTTTTTCCCCCGAAATTTCTCATGCGTGCGAGTGGGAAATATTGAAAAATTTCAAAAACTATCCGGAATCAATGAGATATTTTTATTCCCATTCATATAGATACCAAATCATTTTACATGGTTATGCTTTTTCTACCTATCGTTTCATTCGTTCCTAAACTTAATGGGAGAATTATTGCATTTTGCCGACCGAAATTTCTATTGCGATTGGTGGAATGCAAATAACATTGACACATTTTGGCGAACATGGAACATGCCAGTGCATCGGTAAGAGATTGTTTAGTTTTTGAAAGAAAATCTTATTTATATTTTTCAGATGGTGTGTACGACATCTGTATATTCCGGTCGTTGAAATGGGCTACAGCAAAACGTCAGCGTCGATTATTGTATTCTTTATTAGTGCCTTCTTTCACGAATATTTGGTGAGTTTTGTTTTACCTGGCAACTACAATAGAGCAACTTGTTGCGCAACTTTTTTCCTTTTATCTTCATAACTTGGTACATGAAGTAAAAATTGAAATTATATAGTTTAATATTTACTTGCATGCATCCTCAAATTTTTAGTTTTAGGTCTTAACGCTAATAAAGAGCGCTAAATTCAACCGATTTTTCTACAAACATTTAACAATTTTGTAAAAAAAACGGTCGAACCTTGTGCTGTAAGTTAGTGTAAAGACCTACAAGTTCGAAATATTATACAAAATTCATTAATTTTACTACTACGTGGATCGAGCTGGAATAGCTAAAAGGAAAATAGTTGCGCAACAAGTTGCTCTAGTGTAGTTCCCAAGTTAATTATTATTTGAAAAATACTTATTAACTCCTTTATCTGTATTTATTTCAAAGGTAAGCGTGCCGTTAAAAACGTTTAAAATTTGGGCATTTATGGGTATGATGGGACAAATTCCGCTGTCGTATCTATCGAGATTTATGGAAGTAAATTGTGGTCCAAGATGGGGCAACATCATTGTATGGGCATCCATTATATTGGGTCAACCATTGTGCATTATGATGTACTATCACGATTATGTGATTACACATTTCAATGAAGTCATACAGCAATCGTGATTGTTAACATTTTGTAAATTAGAGAAAAGAAAACAATTTGATGATTATAGTAAATTTATTAGTTATATATAATTATGAACCTTTTTTATTTAAAGGTTTTTCTTTAAAGAGAAAATAGTCCAAAACCAGAACAACACAATTTTTTTTGTATATAATAAATATGAATTTTTGTTCAAATATTTTTATAAGATTTTAGTCAATAAGTGTCAACAATATTGTGTTCAGTTACCAAAATGGAAAAATAAATTGTAACACACATGAAAAGTTCTACATGCTTTTTTTAATTCTATGGTGGTGAAATTTGAGCCTAAGTGCTAAAGTCCCCCAAAATAGTCAATTAAATTATTCTTTAGACACAGCGATCGGCACCTTTCCAAAAGATTAATTATCAGAATTTATGTCTTGTGTCGAACCAGTTACACTGATATTGTAAAGTTTTAAATCTTCAGCAGACATAGGAAAGGGTGCTTTCGATAATGGATCACGACCGTCCAGGCCTTTGGGAAAGGCAATAACATCACGCAATGAACTAGCATTGCATAAAATCGATATAAGGCGATCCAAACCTGTCGATAAAATCGATTAACTAAAAATCACAATAGAAAATGAAAAAATAAATTACCCAAAGCTATTCCGCCGTGCGGAGGACAGCCCGATCTAAGGGCATCAATCAAATGGGATAAATGTGAATGATCGATGCGTAAAATGTCATCAAGAATTTTGCACTGTAAATTAGCATCGTGTATGCGAATCGATCCACCACCTACTTCTTGTCCATTTAAAACCAAATCATAGGCTTGAGATCGAATATTATGTAAATTGCCTGCATCCGCTTTTAGAAGAGCGTCTGCGTCTTCGGAATGAGGAGCTGTAAATGGATGATGTGTGCTCTCCCATTGCTCTTTATCAGGCGATGGTGTAAACATCGGGAAATCAATTACCCACAAAAATTTGTACTTATCGTTTGAACGAACGGGCACAATTTGGTTCTCTTCTAAATGCGTTTGGGTCGCCAAACGTACTCGACCCATTGAAGTTTGCTGAAATATATTAAATTTAGTAACAATTACAATTTAAAGAGTCAGATCAGGGTCTTTGCTCGATTAACAGTGATAAAATCTAATATTTATTTTACCCTCATCAGTACATTATCGTAGTTGAGATAATGTACTGATGAGGGTAACAAATATATTACCGAAACGTATACAATAAATCTAAAAAAACAAAAATTGTTTCATTACTAAACTAATTTAACAACAATTGGTCGAGAGCCTGTAAAAATCAACAAATTCCTATCATAAAAACGACCGCTTAAGCAACAAAAACTAATATTTATCTTAAAAAATCAAAGTGAATTCTACCCCTTATCTGATTAACAAAGATATTCGCCTTTCTATTATATACTAACCACATGTTCCTTTGTGCCAAAAGCCAACAAAAGATATTCGCCTTTCTTTAACTCAACACGTTCGATTAAATGCAAAGCAGACTCTTCAGTCATCGAACCAATATTTTTTTTAGCCCAAACAGCTGGTTCCTAAATATTTTTTTTTTAGAAAAACTTAATTTTAGAAACACAAAATTTATATACGTTCACTTACCTTCGGCATATTACAAAAGTAAAATTTTACATTTAATTTATCGGTTATTGCTAAAAGCTCTTCACGCAACACCTTGGCGGGATGTTTTTGTTCACCGACCCCAAATTTCAAAGCGTATGCAGCAAAATCCTCGAAATCAGCGGTTATATTGGTATTTGTCGACAATACGTCCGTTACATTTTGTAACTAAAATTAATAAATTATTATCAAGAGCTTTGTGTTACACATAATATCTTGTTATTTACATGCAATTCAAATCGAGTATCTGGCTTATCGCTACCATAGCGATCCATAGCATCGGCGTATGTTAGTATCGGGAATGGAGTTGAAATAATCGATTGTTCCGTCGGCCAGCAATAGGATAACAAATTTTCAACAAGTGACATAATACCTTCGCGATTTGTAAACGAAAGTTCTATATCAAGCTGAGTAAATTCGGGTTGACGATCGGGTCGAGTAGTTTCATCGCTGCAAATAAAAAAAGAAAAGTTTATCCATCCTACAAAATTGTCCGTAATCTGTGTAGCGACTATATAAGCTTTGAATGGTCTAAATAAAACCTCACATCCCTTACTGAAAACATGAAATGTGGAAATAACCAATATCAAAAGTCATGGGATAACATTTTTCTGTTTCACTACAGTTTCACTACATATATTATAAAAAATAAATTCGGGTGGACCTACGACTTTGAAGCTTTATAATATAATGAAATAATTTAAAAATTTATCAACAGGCTATTATCGATCAACGAAAAGTGAATATTTTTGCAATATTATGTGGCTCCAGCTATTCGCCAGCCTCTGATTTAATACCATTTAGAGCACATGGCTGAATATTTTTGAATGAAAAGTTACCCAGTAAACCGTTCGATAAACTTTGAATATTTTCAGTAGTTTGTTCAGTATTAGTATTACAATATGCAATGATATAGCGTGAAACATCTGGTAGATTATCTGTGCTTATTTGTGGGTTACATAAGGATGCACAAGACAATTAGTAGAAATCTTACCGATAACACCTAGCTATTTGAAAATATCGATCAATTGCACCCGCCATAAGCATTTGTTTAAATTGTTGTGGACTTTGTACTAATGAGAAGCAATGTCCAGCTTTTCTGCTCGGTACAATAAACTCTTGAGCACCCTGAAATTTAATAAGATAATGAATTATTCACAACATTATTTGCAAAAAAACAGATGTATACAAACCCCTGGTGTCTTTCGGAAAAGAGTTGGCGTCTCGACCTCAACAAATCCAGCCGAATTGATTAAATATTCTCTCATTTTCATTAGAATTTTCGAACGAAGACGTAGATTATGTTGCATGTTGGGGAAACGCAAATCAATATAACGATATTCAAGCCTTAGGTTATCCTTTGCTCGATTGAAATCACGCACTTCAATAGGTAAATTGCGTTGTGCTACATTTAACAATTCATAAGAGTCCAATACCACCTCAATTTCACCGGTCGGCATGTTCAGATTTTGCATTGCTTGAGGACGTGCACAAACACGACCCGAAACCTTTAGTATCGATTCAAAAGAAATGTCTTCCGGATTAAAAGAAATTTCTTCTGGAATTAGAATCTGTATCCTGCCGTATCCATCACGAAGTGTAAAGAATTTTTTCATACGTTGAAATTCAAACCATCCACAAAGTTCAACAAATTCGCCAACATTTGCGGCGGTTAGCTCACCACAATTATGAGACCGATACGTATATTTGTTTGTCACTGTTTGTTCATTCTCTGCCGCCACAATTGAATCATCGGTTTCCATAATTTCTTCCTCTGTTACTTCGATAATTGAATCTTCATTTAAAATTTGGGCGTGGTTACAAATTACCTCAATGCCACCTGACTTAGTTTTCTAAAAAAATTAAAGATAACTTGAAATTTGAAACACTCAAATGCTGCTAAAAATGTACATTGGATTGATGTGAATATGGTCTTAGGGCAACCGTACCCTTAACCAAAATTAAATCATTTTCCGTCGAAGCCAAAAGTTTCGCCCGAATTTCCTCACTATCCACAACGATTTGTGTACACCCATGACCATCGTATAGTCGGTAGAATCGGTCGCCTATTTGCAACAAAGTTAAATTGATTTAAAGCCAAGAGAAAGAAAAAAGATGTGACCTTTAATTACCCTTTTTATGTTTATCTTCGAACCAACCCACTAATTGAACCTCTGATTTAACGTCATTTTTGCCAAGACTATCGCAAGTGTGCTTACGATTTTTAAAAAAATTTACAAAATCAACCGACTTGCTGGCTCGTTTATATTCATGACTGGTCATCTTAAGCGACTCTGTATCCGGTTTCCCGCCCGAGCACATAGAACAGTAGCTTCTTTTCTGACCACCAGCAATATTCTGATTTTTTCTCAACTGCGATTGTTGTGGTCGTAGATTTACATTTTTGATGTACTGAACGTGCACTTCAATGTCGCCGGTCGGCAGAGTTTTGTTGCACAACGTCTGTGGACGTCGTTTAACCTCTCCAATTACGGTAAGTTGTGCGTTTATCGGCATATTTAAAAATCTTGATGTCATTTTGGGGACATTGGGGGGAGCAACTAATTGAACATAACCAACTTGATCTTTTAATTCGATAAATCGGCCCAATCGGGTTTTCTTTACTTTGCCACAAAGTTCCACAATCAATCCTGAAATTAAATTATTTTAGTAACATTTAAATATTTATATTACCAAAAGGTCTTAAGTTTTTCGTAAGTCTTAAGGGTTTTTTGAACGTATTGTTCAAATCTTTGGAAGGTGGAGTGTTGTCAGCAGCTCGGCGGGTTTTTACACTATATGAGGAACCCTATCAGTTGGTGTCATATAGGCGGACTAACGGCTCAAACCTCCCCAAAATATCAATTTTTCTGAAATTTTGACCAAACTTCGACCCCCTCCACCGTCCAAAAAATATCGATTTTTTATATTCTCGAAATCTTAAGGCTGACATTTGAAAAAATTCTAGGAGAAAACCACTAGCAAAATGTATGATGTCCCATGATTTCTGATTTCCGCACCCTTGTCCCATGATTTCTGTAAGTGCGGTTTCCTCCTCGCAAAAATTGGTTTGAAAAGGCGTAAAAGAATAGGCTACAACTCTACATAAATAGGATGTTCAGCATTATATTGTAAAAACTGTGCGTCTATTCCTAATAAATATTTCAAATTACCATTATGATCAGACCGTAGATCACCACAATTGAAGCTCTGTGCATCTGGTGGTGGCGGCGGTGGTGCTTGGTTGTTCATTAAGCTTACAGCAAAATTTTGCTGCTGATAACCCAAACCCAACAATGGGGCAATTTGGTTGGGCTGCTGCTGCTGCTGATTATACTGTTGCTGATTATACTGCTGCTGATTATACTGCTGCTGATTATAATTATCATAATTTCCAAAACCGTTCCTGTTTCTGTTGTACATTTTGATGATGCTTCTGTAGTTACTCTGAAATTAGTATCCCCGAAAAAATAAAACTAGTCTTTGGTTAAACATAACATAAAATTAACCTCTTCAGATGCTGCGGCTGTACCACCGAAACTCGAAGTTTTATTCAAATTTATACTCAATAAACTATAAAAATTTATTTGATTCCGAATCACTAGCCTTTTGTAAACGTATCCTTGACACAAACATGAATTAAGATGTGAAGAAAGTTTACAAGAGAGCCAAAACATTACTTTCTGAATAAAATCTGCCGCTCCCAATCAAATAATAACATAACCCTACTAAAAAAAAGCTGTTGTTTATGTTGCGGCAAGTGGGATAAAACGATAAAAAAAACGTACACTTTGTTTAAATGACTTTAAACGCATTCATTCTTTTCCGCGCGCAATTCGACATTTGAATAAAATTTTGTTTTTTTTCGCCATATCGATATCGTGTCTACAAATTATAATCTAGTCACAATTAATTATTATCAGCATGCCATTAATTTGTTCAATTTGTTTGGAACTTTTAAGATCATCCGATCAATTGTATGCCACTCCATGTGGCCACATATTTCAATATGCATGTATTTTGGATTGGTTGGCCAGGTACATTTCACATTTTGTATACCAGTTAAGTTCCGAATTATCCTATTCTAGATCTGAAACGTGCCCAGAATGTCGCGTTCCCTGCTACCAAAATTCCATTAAACGTTTGTATGGAAATAGTACAGATATAGATACTAGTAAATGGATTGATGGCGGCTACATAGACGATTCATCGATTTGTGATTCCAGCACAATTGATAATTTAATCTGTTCCATAAGTGCCAAGGACCAAGAATTGTTGGAAAAAAATAAATCAATCGAAGAATCGAATGTTATGTTAAGTTCCTTACGAGATAATCAAAAATTGTCGGAACAAACAATACTAAAATTAGAGGAGAAAATTGAAACAAATGAAATTATGTTAACAAACTTTAAGGATCAGGTACGTATTTAATTAGGAATATTTTAGAATAATTTTAGATACAGACGCAATTACATATTATTTACAGATTCAAAAACTCACTACTGAAAATGATGACAAAGTCAACAGCATCAACAGACAAATGGAATTTTTAGCTAAAAATATTCAAAATATAGTCAAGCTGTCGGGCCCCAAAGTTGACGAATTGCTAAAATTGGAAAATTTTTCTGAAAATCTGATCAAAATAATTGTTTCTAAAACTCAGTAATATCTATATATATATTATTTTGTATATTATATGAAGTGTACATATAATAAGATAATAATATGATATGATCATGGGTACAGTTTGGTAAACAATATACACTTCTAAGCACCCTAACGCGGAATATCTCTTTCAAGTTGCAACCTTTATTAATTTTCTATTATTATATTTTAAGACAGTGCGGACAATATATAGAAATTGAAATCCTTATAATTTAATCGTGTAAATTATGAAATTGCAATATACCTCCTAAACAAACCTATAACTATAGCCTATAACCATATAGGCAAAGATATTAATATATATGTATGCGTTAATTAATTTTAATATCTTTGAATTAAATGTGAATTATTTTTTTTTATTTTTTTTAAATCATTTGGATTTTTTTTTTAATATTTTAAACTTTCAGCTGAAGGTGTATAATTCTTCCCCCCCTCTCTCTTGAATCCTTCCCAAACTTTGTATGGAGATAAAAGGATCTCTACTGAATAACGTTTGTTTTTGGAGATTGCGGCGCTCGGACCCCTTTCGGAGCGGTAAAATATTGTATGCAGAATGAAAGGATGACTATTAAAATTGTTTGTAGTGTAAAATTAACAGCGCTTGATACAGCCCTACCAGCCAGTGGCGAGCGGTTGAAGGGCAGCAGGGTAAACTCTGCTGGCCAAGAAAAATCCTTAGTTTAAAACTTTAAACATACGAAAAGCCATATTAAGCAGATTTTAAATTGCTGTCGCATTAGTATAATGTATAAATAATAAATATATACGATTTTAAATCTCTCTTCTGTTGTTTTTCTTCCACGGTCTTTCTTGGTCTCTAAGTTTTTACAGCAGATTTGTTGCTGCTATGCCGCATGTATGAATTGTAGGTATATAGTATATAAACAGCGATACTAGATTATAAATACAAGCCCACATATTGAATCGTAGAAGCAAAGTTGACATTTCGGGAATCGGGTTACCCCATGTGTTAGCTGTAGTGTTGTAAAAATAACCAACATTTTTAATTAAAATTAAATTAATTGTGTTTTTGTTTATAAAATTAAATATTCTTTAATATTTTTTGCATAACCGAGTGTGTATGGCTGGCTACCTTTATGCTGCGATTTGCTGCAGTTGACCGCATCTGCATTTTATCACACCGCGACGGTAAATAGGCCCACATATTGTCAGTAAACGCATTCATGTGATCGCTGGGTTTACACTACAAAGTACAAGGAGTGACGATTTTTCATATGTGAAAAAATAAAAAATAAAAAGCTGTCAAAATTTCGTACAATAAAATCACAAAAATAAATTACTAAAAAATCACTTTTGCTTCTTGTTTCGAACGATATTTTGATCAGAATTAATGTGAAATAGAGTTGGAATTATTTTCGATTAAATGAGTGCAGTGAAAATTGGATTCGCATAAAATTGGGAGTACGCGGCAACAAGCAACAAAACACCCTAAAAAAGCCCCGATTTTTTAGAGGTGCTCTTCTCTGCAAGGCTGAAATTATAGCTACAAAACGAAAAAGCAAAAAAATTAAATTAATAAATTAAACAACATGGAGGAAGTGAACATATCCGAAACAGAATCTCGATATTTTGGTGATCTTTTTCTATGTTGTGATGTGGAGAAGACGGGCAAGGTGCCAGTGCTTAAGGCTACGGAGATGTTTCGATCGGCCAATTTGTCCAATGATGTCTTGAGACAGGTAACATATTCCATATATATAGATTGTGTATTCCTATATCTAACTATATAACTATTATAATTTATTTATTTACTTATCCTACTGCGGATAAGATATGAAAAAAATTCTTGGCAACAAACATTTGTAAATTATTTTATTTTTGTCAATACCCGACATAAGACACACCTCTTTTTGCGATAATTAATAATTAAAATTGACTTTCGTTTTTATAATTTCTTCTAAAACGCAAAAAAGAAAATTCTAAATTAAATATGTTGTTCTTCTGTCCCACAGATGACATCCATAGCTGGTATTCCTCAAACGGCCATACACATGACTAGAAGTCAATTTTATTCATGCTTAAAATTAATAGCAGCCTATCAGGCAGGCATACCACTGCGACAGGAATTGTTGACGAATTTTGTTGCATTGCCATTGCCAAAATTTAGCTGGAAAGATTCACCCACACAACAGATAGACTATCATCATCCCACAACAACAAATGATTTAAATAATGGTGGCGGCGGTGTTGGACGTGATGATGATGTGCATTGGTTAAAACCATCAAATCTGACCACCACGATACCCAGACGAAGCCCCAATCTTATTGAATTAGCTAGAGACCCACGAAATGATATGACAAATAATTCGGACATAACAAGTACTGACTCCGAAGTAGAGCATAACGATGCGGAAGCCGAGAAAAGAACGGTAAGTTTCTTTAGGTAAACGGAACTATAGAGGTAACCAAAACGTTAAACTCATGGAATTATTCTTCAGAACGAAATATTTTTTTTAAATCCATTGAATAGTTAGTATTATACCGAAGACATCTTGTAGGTCTCTTAACCCAAGAACTACACCAATTGTTGCGCAACTTTTCCCTCTTCGCTTCATAGCTTGATTCATGAAGTACAAAATTAAAATTGAATTTAATATTAACTTTTTTGTATCTTCAAAGTTTTAGTTTAGTTTTGTGTCAAATACTTTTAAGATACTTCCAAGATTTCCATTTTGATTTTACTTGCCTCTTCTATAACTTCTAAGATTTCCATAAGACTTCAATGGGACTTCCAAGACACTATTCCAAGATATCCCAAAATTAAAAAAAACTCTTGAGACTTCCATGAGATTTTTAAGAAAATTCAAAGACATCCCAAGACTTTCAAAACATACCAAAACTTAAAAAAAACTCCCTTGAGATTTTTAAGAGAATTCCAAGACATCTCAATACTTAAAAAAACTCCCTTGAGACTTCCATGAGATTTTTAAGGGAATTCCAAGATATCCTAAGACTTCCAAAACATCACAAAACTTAAAAAAAAACTCCCTTGAGACTTCCATGAGATTTTTAAGAGAATTCCAAGACATCCCAATCCAAAAAACAGGTCATATTTCCATTGGACTTCTGCATGAGACTTCCAAAATACTTCCATGGGACAGTCCAAGAGACAGTGTTATCATGATACTTTCGATTAGGAAATCAAAAAGTCAATTTAAAAATGGAAACCAGAAATTCTGACAACAATTCTTCATTCTCACTTCCAAAGGCAGAGATTACCCTACCTCTATGTTTATTAGATCCTTTTTGGACGGTATAATATCATTTGAATATATTCTAATTTAATTTTTCTGTGCTCTTTCCAAGAAATAATTTTCGAATATTTACAAAAGCTTTTTAAAAAAAATCGGTAAGAAGTTATTGAAAGTTTTATTTTTGACGCCATCTTAAATTGTGATGCCATCTTGAATCAAATTTGCTTTATTACAATTAAGTCCATTTTCTAATGTATTTAAAAAAAATATTTTTAGCGTCGTGGTTCGCCGGAAGCATGGAGTACGGCCAGCGATAGTCCAACACCCACAAACAGTGTAACGGAAAGACCATGGGCCAAGAATAGTCTATGGCAAGGGCTGTTGTGCGAAGAGCAACGACAACTTTTAGGCACCGAAGAAGAATCGTCTGATCGACACAGCAGCGAAGAGGACAATGAAAATGATTTAGAAACAATTTATCAAATTACTCCCGAACAACGTGAATATTACCTGACACAATTTCGGGCTGTGCAACCCGATCAAAATGGCGTCTTGTCGGGACCGGTAGCAAGAGTTTTCTTTGAAAAATCACGTATTCCCGTTGAAGAGCTACGTCACATATGGCAATTATGTGACGTCACAAAAGATGGTGCATTAAGTTTAGCCGAATTCACAGCCGCCATGCATTTGGTTGTTTTACGAAGGAATAACATTCCTTTACCGCCGATATTACCGACCTGTTTAATGCCCACCGTTATTCAGAGTACAGTAAATGTAATGCAGCAACAACAACCACCACAACTCCCGCCGTCACAATCGCAAGCCACAGTAGTATTAGCCGAAGCTGATCTTTTACATTTAGACGATGAAAATACTGGCAGCAATGAAGAACTAATAAAAACAACAAAAGAAAAAGTTATTCGTCGAATAGGTTCCCTGCAACAAGAACCATCGCAACAATCAATAGATAATTATTCTTCTCAACTGCAACAATCTCAATCAAATTCTAGCAAAATAAATCACAACAGTAGTGCGACAGTCTCCAATAGTAGTCCATCAATTCAGTCCACAACATCTCAATCGAATAGTTGTAAAAATAAATCAGAATCTTCATCACCGCCGCCGTCTCATATAGCAGCAGCAGCAGTCGTTGGTGATGGGTCACCGAAGCAGCTAAAAGATGGCGATTGGATAAATCAAAGCAAAGAATGGACCAAATTTACCGAATCTCCAACGTCAAATGTGTCAAGTCCCGGACCGAAACCCGTCAATTTTGACATGCAACGAACAGCGCAGGCAGTTGTTTCAGATCCACAAATATTACATCCGGTGCCATTACGTGTCACACCAATCGGTGTTGACATTCTGGACGACGAAACGATTCAACGAATAAATCAACGTAAATCGGAAACGATAGCCTTTGATAGCAGTGTGGCACTACGAGAATCAGAATCAAGTCCAAAACAACAACAACAAATAAGTAATGCACAGCACAGAGATTCATTGCAAAATGATTTACGTGCAATTCAACGGCCACAACCAAAAAAATTGTCAATTGCCAAAAATGTGGGTGCCATACCGCCGCCACCACAACGTGAAGCCGCCAGTATTAGTATGATCGAATCAACCACAAACGATTTAAATAGTCTAACAATCAACAGCACAGGAAATTATTCACTAATAAATAAAAAGGAACCTCCGCCATTACCGCCACCGAGGTTAGTGTTATTCGAAAATGTATTCTTATGAAATTTTAATTTGTCGCTTCTTTTAGGCCACACAAACATGCTCGAAGTAGTAGTTTAGATTTAAATAAATTAAAATTAAATGCACCAATGCCACCAGAGGTACAAATTTAATAAATTTATGATTGTTACAAGATTTTAATTTTTCTAATTTATTTTGTTTTTTATTTCGAATAAAGGTGCCACCACGCGTATCACCACAAATTGTTACACAACAAAGTCTAGATGCGACCACTCAAATGGCCGTAGCCGCCGCTGATGTTACAGACTCAACCTTTGCTGATTTTGCCCATTTCCCGGATTCAGTAATTGAGGTATACATAGATTATATCTTTTTCCTCTGTTCCAAATAATTAGAACGCCATATATTTTTAGGCATCAAACATCCGAAATAATAATAACAATGTAAAACTAAAACCGGAATCGGATGAAATTGGACTACAATCGTTATCATCAACGAGTGGTCGCCATGCCATAATACCATCACTTCAATCATCATTACGTTCGAGTGCATTTGAAGTTTATCGCAAGCCAACACCGCGAGAATTTCAATCGCCCGAACGCATTAACGAATATGAGAAACGAGTTTCGTCCATCAATGAAACGTTACGAATCGCAGCTACTGTTAAACAGGAACGAAATTTACCCGATGTTATGCATCATTTAAAAGAACAAAATATACTATTGTTAAGAATATGCAATGATCTTAGCGATGAATTGCTTAGGGTTCAGCGCAAAAGGGAAGATATTAAATATAAATTAGATATTGCTAGTGGTGGTGGTGGTGGTGGTGGCATCGGTACTGCTGCTGCTGCTGCCGGCAGTAGTGGCAGCGGCATTAGTAGTGGACTTAGTAGTACAACTACTAGCCAACATCATTCAATAGTTTAGAAACAAAAATGCACTGAATTTCAACATAATATAGATTGTTTAAAACGATAAGATCCGTTTTTATCTGTTGCTTATTATATAATTCGCATGTTTGTGTGTGTGCTTTTATTGTACTAATATTAATTAATTGCAAAGATTATCGTAATACTCTAAACCTTTAAACAGTTTGATTTAACCTAGAAAATTTCAAAAAGGGTCAATTTGTTGAGTAGTGTTTTCAGCAAATCAGCCGTGCGTCGTCATAATATGACTTCTTAAACAAAAACGGCTTATGTCTTTCTTTTTAATCAGAAGTCAAAGTTCCTAGTAATGCATTTGTAATTAAAACTTTATGACTTTTGACCGAATTCCTATAAAGTTCTATAAAAATGTTTTGCCAATTTTATCAAAATCACTTTCATTCTCATGAAATTTCATATTATATAATTCGCAGAATTTAAAATAAAATAAAAATAGCAAAATCTTCCGAAAGAGCGATATATTTTTTTTTTAAACATTTTTTTTAGATTTAATAGAAATTAAAAGAAATTCCACTAAATAAAATTTAAAAATTCTCTGAAATCTTGAAGTATTTCATGGAAATGGAAGTGATTTTGATAAAATTGTCAGATATTTTTTAGAACTTTATAGGAATTAAGGGAATTCGCAGTCAAAAGTCATAAAGTTTTAATTACAAAATTTTATAGGATTGAAAAGGAATGGGAAAAATTACAAATAATTTGGTGAAATTAAATGAAAATTCCACTTGAGATTAGATATAGTTAATTTGTGGCAGTCTAATGGTAGTTTCGATTCACCCCAACTGACACGTCTGGGATGGTGATGAACTTAACTAGTTTAGTTCATGCGCACACCTTCTCCGTTCTTTATTTGTATAGATAGTTCAGAGTGGGTTAATTGTACAAAAATCATATAAACAAAATAAGTATTTCATTATATTTCATGATAAACCTTTAAGGTGTGCGCACACTTAGGCGATTGGAAGAGGTGCGGCGCGACGCGATTGAAAGAGTCAGTATTTTATCATACAAAACAACAACAGCAAACAAATATTAGTTGTTTTGTAAAAAAAAACTGACTCGCATCGCTTGCTACCGCTTGCTGTCGCATAGGTATGCAATATCCTTAAGATAATATCGATAATATTTTTATTTTTCATGAAATTTAATATACCTATTGGTCGTTTGAGGTCTGCGAAGTAAATCTATATTCCAACGATACAATTTAACGAACATAAACCTGATATCATATTTTATTACACAAATTATTTGTACTTTTCCCAATTTATATTTTAACGATTGACTTAATTGATCAATAATTATATTTTACTTATGGTAAGTTTACTCCCCCCTCCCCTCTATATATAAACATGCGATGATGACCACCACACAAAACAAAGCTACTATATTTCGCATCATTAAAAACACAAATTAAAAAGTATTTAAATTTAAAAAAAAACTAATTTTAATGCAAAAATTATTTAAATAAAAAATATATTACAAAACATATACCTTTAAATATAAAAACAAAATATTATATCTAAAAAATAATCTACACATCATTTTTAAGAAAAATACAAAAAACATTTACTTTATAATAAAGGAACACTTATTTTTATATGAAAAGAAAAATCTATCCAAAACAAACTATATAATATGTAAAATAATATTTAAAAAAAAAAAAACAAATCAAGAATCAAGAAAATTTGAATAATATTTTAAATTCTTCCCTCTTAAATCAAATTAGTAGAAAAAAAACTTATAAGTCCCCCATTTTATTTTTGATTTAAATATCAAAGGAAAAAAAATCCTCAACAATAATATAAAATTTAAAAAAGCTTTTATTGTAAAAAAGTTATTAATTAACACAAAAAAAATCATGCTAACTATATCATTTTAAAGCATTTTTTATGTTTAAATTAAAAAAAAAATTGTGTTATGTTACAAAAAATATTGTTAAAAAATCATTTTGTTAAAATTTTTGTAAAAAAAACAATTATATTTCATATTCTCGCATATTATTGCAAATGTATAATATGATCACAAATCTGTCATATAATAATTATACAATATTGACAAATATTATTTATTATCAAATGATTTATCTATTGTCACTTGTTGTTAATGATAGAAGTACGTATACCATGAATATGGCTAAAAAGCCAGGATATAAGATATATCAATTTTTGATCTGAGACCCGATACTGAAACTCGATAGTATAGGCATAACAACGCATGCGCAAAAACATTTTTTGACATGTACGCGGCGAACGACTATGGAAAATATATTTTTTCGCCAAATATCTCCCGCGGGGAGACGGCGAATTTCGTTGTTGTAATTTTTTTCAACCCATTTCGCCGCCTTACATATATTAAAATTTGAAATGACGGTTTTTTTGCGTCACTGAACTTTAATTTACGAAGGACAACTTTTTACCTGTAATTTATGCCTAACGGCAGTTCTTATGTAATTTTTCTATGTTATAGTGTTATTATCACGCATATGTAAAAATTGTTTTTATATGTAAACATTATTTTTGTTGGATATGGTAAAAATAAAAATGAAATAAATGTATTACTTTTGTTATATGGTGAATATATAAAAACAAATGGTTCTATACAGGGTGATTCAATTAACGATGCGTTTCCGTTAAGGGGTGATTATATTACTTAATCTGAGTAAAAAATCATATCTGAGGAGGGGTCCATTTTTCATATTTACCGAGTTACAGGGATTTTAAATTTTCTGGCACCGTTTTAGTAAAATGAAAATATTTTTTTATTTTTCACACGATTTAATTAAAGTAAGCAGGATTAAATTGGCGATTAGTAAGCCTAACAAATAAACAAAAGTTCATTCTACAAAAGTATTACAGATTTCTAGAAAATTACATTCCAAATAATAATAATTTTTAATGTGAACGCACAAAATCTTTTTCCATGGATGAAATCTGGAGATATGGTAAAAATTAGTCGGAGTCAGTTTCACATATTCAAATATTTCTCGGAACAATGGCTGACCTTTGTGAACTATAGGTTAATCAATTTTGTATTTTGTAAAATAAGCTGGTTCAGCACAATCGACAGAAATATTTCGTTAAAATTAGATTTTTTCATTAAAATTGACTAAAAAAATAAGTAAATTGTCGAGAAAAAATTGAAAACGTAAACAAATTTGCTATTTTTGTGTGACGACAGACTACATAAGATAAAAAGAGTGGCATACACCGAGAATAAATATAGTGATAAACAGGGAATTTTATCGACCGAAATTTATATTGAAAACTTGAATAATGGTATGAACGTGGGCCGTGGTCTACAAGTAGTATACTTAGTGCATATTTATTGAAATAATAAATCCCTTCCCCCAAC
>JANSTW010071217.1:0-10308 GCA_027564275.1 Diadocidia ferruginosa | reverse complement strand
TTACACGTATAGAAAATATTTCTGGTATACAAATTGTGCTTGAATAAATATAACACATTATTACGAAATAAAAACAATTGTTTTAAATTTGAAATTTTATTTTTGCTAGTTACAAATATTCAAATAATATATTGTGATCATATTTAGCTGCTTCGAAAGAAAATTTAAAATTAACATACGTTTATATTTTGATATGATCATCATATTATTTTTTGTGTTATGACTCCTCCGATTATTTATTGAAAAAAATATTTATTTTGTGTATTAAGACAGCAGTTAAAAAAAAAATTAAGCAAAATAAAGATTGGTAGGGGTTGACGTATATGATCACTTTGTGAAAAGTATTTTTAATTATTATAGTTCTTATTTGATAGCATTTAGACCAATTGTTTAATAGTTTATTTTTATACAATCGATTTGATAATATTTAAAAAGAAATGTTGAAGATCATATAATATGATCATTTTACACATAGAGAAAATATTTTTGGTTTAGACATATGGACTTGATAAATTATAGCACATTATTACGAAATAAAACAATTGTTTTAAATTCGATTTTTTTTGTTGCGAGTTACAAATATTTAAATGATTTATTGTTTGTTTGGTTAGAAAATTTAAAATTAATGTACGTTTATATTTTGATATGATCATAATATTATTGTTTGTGTTATGACTCCGATTATTTATTGAAAAAATATTTATTTTGTGTATTAAGACAGCAGTTAGAAAAAAATTAAGCAAAATAAAGATAGGTTGCGAGTTGACAAATATAATCACTTTACTTAGCATTTAGACCAATTGTTTTATAGTTTATTTTTATACGATCTATTTTATAATATTTAAAAAGAAATGTTGAGGATCATATAATATGATTATTTTACACGTAAAGAAAATATTTTTGGTATAAACAGTGTGCTTGAATAATTATAACACATTATTACGAAATAAAAACAATTGTTTTAAATTCGAAATTTCATTGCAGCGAGTTACAAATATTCAAATGATTCATCGTGATTCATATACACCTGTTTTGGATAAAAAATTTAAAAATATTGTATTTTGATATGATCATTATATTATTTCTTGTCAATCTAAATAATAAGTATTGAAAAAAATATTTTTAATTTTTTTTTGTATTGTTGAAAAATTTTAAGCAAAATAAAGATCAGTTGAGAAATATGATCTCTTTGTAAAAAGTGGTTAATTATTATGAATGATATAATTTTATAGCATTTACAAGTTTTACAACAATTAACAATTGTTTTATAGTAGAGAGAACCATTTTCGAAAAAAACTAATATTAAGATGTCTTTTTTATGGATCTACAGAATGTTAGGTGTTTGGTGGAAGTATCATGATATTTTTTACCGTTTCGTTTCTGTATTCGTTAGTATATAACTAAGTTTCTTGATTGAATTGTACGAATACCTATTTGGCACTATGTGCTACTGACGAAAGTTTAGCCTAGAAATAGTGCAATTCTTGTAGGTATAAGAGTAAAAACATCATATTTTTTGCAGACCTTGGCTCAGGTGAAAGCTACAGCTAAAATATTACAAAATTGTTCATTTATCGTTGACCGATTAGCCTGTTCCAAAATTTCAAATTTGTTAACATTCATGGTCGACAATTTTTTTGATTTTAAACAGTTTTGGGCGTAAAAACATTAATTTTCTTCTTATAAAAATGTTTTGAAGGCTGAGGCCAAAGGTCCGGCGAAAGCTATCGCCAATAATATTTTAAAAGTATTTCGTTGACTGATTAGCCTGTTCCTAAATTTTAAATTTTGGCTTTATGTCCTAAATTAGTTTAGAATCGACTTTATCTAACCGATTTTTTTCCCATAAAACAGGTGGCCTTGGACTATTATGGTCAATTTTATGGTTCTTGTTTATTTTCGAAACACCCGCCGATCATCCAAGAATTAGCGAAGAAGAAAGAGCCGACATTGAGGATGCCATCGGATCATCGACATCTAAGAAACGACCGACCTATGTACCATGGGTGTCAATATTGACGGCACCATGTGTATGGGCTATAATTATAACACATGGCTGTTCAGTGTTCTGTTACTTTACAGTTGTCAATCAATTGCCCACCTACATGAAGACAATTTTACATTTTAATATCAAAGAGGTGAGTGAAATTTGTTTTTTTTAAATATATTTATTACAAAATGACATCATTATTCAATATGTCGCTACTAGCAAATTCATTACAACCTTTCAGAACATAAAACACATTTTTTTCTTTATAGAATGGACTTCTTTCATCACTTCCTTATCTCGGCAAGTATGTTATGGCCGTAATAGCATCTTATTTGGCTGATTACATCCGACAAACGGGCAAAATGACAACAACTCAAACACGAAAAACATTTACAACATTTGCTGTAATGACACCAGGATTTTTGATGATTGCCCAAATATTCTTCGGATTTGACCGTACTTTTGCCGTTGCCATCTTTACGATGCAACTATTTTTGAATGGAGCCGTAACTGCTGGTTATCTTGGCAATGGTTTAGATATTGCACCAAACTTCTCGGGCACAATATTTGGAATGGCCAATACTCTGTCATCATTTGGTGGATTTTTGTCGGCCTATATTGTCGGGGTGTTGACTAACGAAGATGTAAGTATAAGAAGAGCAGTTTTTTTTTAATTTTCTAAAAATTATAAATTTTCAGAATTCTTATGGACAATGGCAAATTGTCTTTGGAATACTGGCTGGTGCCTACATTTTCGGATCGTTGGCATTCTTGTTCTTCGGAACGGGTGAACTACAACCATGGAACAATCCACCGGAAAAACCAAGTCGACATAACGGACATCAATATACTCTGCCAAGCGATGATTTACCACTTAAGAAGAAAAATGACATCATAGAATAGATTGACAATTTTAAGCTACAGACGTAAAATTAATTGTTTCCTATAATGCACCCCACACGATACAGACATTAATATACGCGTAGTACATTTGCAAGTTGTTTTAATAAAAATTGCATTTGCTATATATTTTTGTACGATCTACTCAAGTTTAGGTTAATTATAGTTTTAAAGATAATAATTAAAACATTATTAGTTAGATAACGAAATGTAAATATAAATAAAGAAATAAGTTATCCGCTAATTTTGTATGCAACGCGATATCTGCATCAATCAAATACTGAGATCTTGCGTTAAGCTTTGCATTGAAACAATTTGTGTCTGATAAATAACGCATAGAAAGGCTTGCAAATATATTCAAGGTATGCTAAAGACAGATCTGGTAATTTATTAAAAATCAGTCCAATTAAGCTAAAGGGAGAATTTGTATTAGTGCTAATTGTAATATTGTTACAAATTACGTGATAATTATGCTACTTAGTTTCAATAGGATTTACCGAGGTTGTAATTTAAAATTTTCTTTGTTAGTCGAAAGTATCTTGTAATTAAAAATTGCAAAGAATCTAAATGGTTTAAGCACTTTAATAAAAACAAATTTTTTAATACTTAACATAATGAAATAAATTTTTATTTTAACCTTAACTCAATTATTATCGAGATACTTAGCCAAGTTACTTATTATTCTTTTGATCTACTATTTATTACGTGAGTAAGAAATTAATTAATCAAGAAGCTTGAATTTGGGCATTGCTAAGGAATAGTAGCTTAATTTTATAATTTATTATTTATTTTCCACAATATTGTTACAAAATCCAACCACAGTTAGTACATTGTAATTGCTTCTAACAAACTAGGTATATATAGTCTTAGCAAGATCTTAGTTATGATCGTAAACGCGCAGTACTAGAAAATCCTATTCATATATAAATTTAGCGGATAATTTAAGCTAACTCTTTATTTGTATAATTTATTTTTTATTTATAACTACTTTTTATTATTTAAAATATTTTTTTTAACATTTAAAAGAAACAAAAAACAACAATAAAAAGTGATACAATGTAAGAACTAATAATTATAATTATTATATCTAGAATAAACGATTTATTTTTAAGAAATTTGAGTTTAACTACAAATAATTGGACTTAAAGTATATGCGAAGCATTGGAAAGTTCTCAAAAAATACTTTTACGATCTTTAGATCATTGCAAAATGGTATTGTGATCTTCATTCTGCACAATAATTGACGAATTTTCATTATAACTCTTCGTGTTTATTGAAAAATTGTCAATAAGTAATTTGGGGATCTTTATAGCATTACGATAGTATTTTTAAAAGATGCGCGTCATTTTTCCGCTTAAAAGGAGCCTATGCACGAGTCTCTATGGCAACGGAAACATTTTTAATTTAAAAAAAACATTTTCGGTTAGACTTCCTACTGTCTTCTGCTTGCCTGTTATTTTCAGTCAAAATCTATGGTAAAATATACAAAAAAAAAATATTTAATAACAAAACATTTGTATGGTTTCTCGTAAGAAAACTTTTCGAGGAGCTTTCAAGCTTTAAATAAAGCTTTTTTTCGAGAAGACGTACAAATGTTTTTTTTGATAAAGCTGAGGCAGCGAAGCTTATCGTAATTTTTTTTTTTCGTGAAGACGTACAAATGTTGTTTTCAATAAAAGTTTTCAGAAAAAAGTTTTTCATAATTTAAGCTACTTGCTGCGAAGCTCCTCGCTAAATATTTTTACGAGAAACCATACAAATGTTTTGTGGCAAATTTTTTTGGGTATATGTTACCATTGATTTTGACCAAAAGTATCAGGTTTGCATAAGATAGTAGGAAGTCTAACTTAAAATTGTTTTTCGGAAAATTAAAAAATTTCACGCCGCCGTAGAGACTCGTGTAAGGCTCATTTTAAGCAGGAAAATTACGCGCAACTTTTATTAAAAGCGAACATGGTTTAATTTTTCACCTATTTCAAAATTGTATCGGATTTTGACTAAAAGTAACAGGCTAGCAGAAGATAGTAGAAAGTATAACCGAAAATAGTTTTTTGAAAAATTAAAAATGTTTGCGTTGCCCTAGACACTCGTGCTATCGCAATGATCTAAAGATCCCCAAAGTATTTTTTTTTAAATTTTTGATTAAAAGTGAGCATGGATTCATTTTTCAGCTATTTTCACTAAAAAATTCTATCGGATTTTGACTAAAAGTAACAGACTAGCAGAAGATAGTAGAAAGTATTACTGCATTTTTTTTTTTGAAAAATTAAAAATGTTCATGTGGCTGTAAAGACTCGTGTATAGGCTTATTTTAAGCGGGAAAATGACGCGCATCTCAGAAAAATACTTTCGTAATGATCTTAAGATCCTCAAAGTATTTTTTGCTAATTTTTTAGTAAAAGCGAACATGGTTTAATTTATCACCTATTTATTTTCACAAAAAACAATATATCGGATTTTGACTAAACGTAACAGGCTAGCAGAAGATAGTAGAAAGAATATCGAAAAATTAAAAATGTTCCCGCTACTGTAAAGACTCGTGTATAGGCTCATTTTAAGCGGGAAAATGACGCGCATATCAGAAAAATACTTTCGTAATGATCTTAAGATCCTCAAAGTATTTTTTGATAACTTTTCATTAAAAGCGAACATGGTTTTCTCTAAAAAAATGTATCGGATTTTTACTAAATGTAACAGGCTAACAGAAGATAGTAGGAAGTCTAACCGAAAATTGTTTTTTGGAAAATTAAAAATGTTTTCGTTGGCGTAGTGACTTGACTTAAGCGGAAAAATTGCACCCAACTTTTAAAAATATTATCGCATTGATCTAAAGATTCCCAAATTACTTATTGAGAATTATTCATTAAAAACGAACAAAGTTTCATTAGACAGATTTGGACAAATTTTGGTGGGAGGGTGTTTTTAGTAAAGGGGGCTCCCTAACGATTTTTTTTTCTAAAATTTACCGAAAAATATGAATAATATACAGAAAGTTTTTTAACAGTTGTCGAATTTGGCCAATTTTAAGTAAGGAAGAGTTTTTAGTGGTCCCATACTCTAAGATTGAATTTGGAGTCTCTAGGTCAACGATGAAGTGGGGCTCCCAAACGATTTTTTTCTTCTAAAAATGCCCGACAAATAGGAGCATATAGATAAAGTTCTTTCCTGGTAAACGGAATTGGCCCGAAATATATGAGCATATAAGTAATCGAGCTACGGTTATTCTGGCTCACTTCTGACGTCACGACTTAGGAGTAAACGATATATACATTTTTTAAAGGGGGGAATGTGAGGATGATTATGAGATTTTTTTAGGAGTTTGGTCAATTTTAGTGTAAGGGTAGATTTTAAGTGTCCTTGTATACTCTGGGATTCCACCTAAGTTTTCTAGGTTAAAGACTTATTTTTTGTTGTTGTAAATATGTAATAGTACACATTTTTTATTCAAAAATAAGCAAAGTTTTTTTTTAGTTTTTAAATGTTAAAATATAGTAAAAACAGCGCATCCTAATTAAAATGGGAGCTCTCAGACCGATTTTTTTTTAAATAAAGATCTCTGGAAGTCAAAAAAAAATGTCCTACCTACTTAAAATATCTATAGGTGACGTATAATATGAAAATGAATGATGAATTTTCAACGATAACTTTACAAATACTAAATTTTATGCAGTTTTTTCTCTGGTGTAAGGTTATCAAATATCAAAAAAGCTTTCCTGCAAATAATAATAAAGTTGTAAGGCATTTTTAACGTAACATGTAACATAATGAATATTTATTGTAAAAATGTATTGAATGTTGTATGCGCATATTGCATATATGTATATACAATATACATATTATGTTTCTTTCATTTTTCAGTTTTGTGACGTAACATCGATTTGAGTTATTTTATGTACATCGTTATGTTAAGGGGAATTCGAAATTGAACCAACTTCTCAATCACCAAATTTATCAGTTATTTTTTTGTAATTTCTGGAGTGAAAATTAAATAAAAAATACAAAATTTTAGCAAGCAATCATGAACTATTTTTTGTTAGTTTTTGAAATTTTTGGACAATATTTTGTTCCTCAAATATTACTACTTCGAACAGGCGAAAAGAATCAGCAAGAACCAATTTTTTTTTCAAAATGGGTTTATCTTTTTTTCTGTGGAAAGAACATTTTCCTGCAATATGCAACAGTTGCAGGTGACGTTTTTAAATTTCTAACCTCACAAAATAACAGAGCTGGTGTATTATATTCATTTTACAATTTACGAAGTGTGTTTTACTAAATTGCAAAAATTATTAACTAAATATGAGGAAATACAATGCCAATTGTAAAAAGCGGAGTAAAACCAGTTAAAGATTTCTTTTTAAATGTAAACAATACACCTACAGTTTTTTTGATATAATATTTGAGGTTATATGGTTTGTTGATCTACTGTCCTATATATTTAGTTTATAAGCGTTACATTTACAACTCTGTTCTTTATACATAACCTAAAAATTTAAAATTTAAAACAATTATTTTTAAATTTATTTTTTCAATTTTATTTATATTTATTAGTCTACACACAAACATTTTAATAATAATAATAATATGATCTCATTTTGCATTTTAATTCTTTGTTTATACATTTTACAATATTAATTTAATATTTATTTTTAAATTTTTATAACAAATTTTTGTTTTTTTTAATATTAATTTTATATAAATATTACATTTGTTTTTACATAATTAATTATTATATTTTTTAATTAAATTAATTAATTAGAAAGTTTAAATATTATTCTATAGGATTATACTTATACATAGAGTGGGTTTAGAAATTTAATTAAAACGAAAAATCGTATAAATTCTATTTTTATGACTAAGAGTTTGGGGTTAAAATTTCTGTTGGCGAAAATTTAAAAGTAAAAAATGTTGTTAATTAAAAGAAATATGTTTTTATGATATGAACGCCATTTTTTTAAAATAATATTTTGATTTTTACACAATTTTGGTTTTTTACATAATTTGTTTTTTGGACGAATAATTAATTTTTCTTAATTTTTAATTATTTTACAAAAATATTTTTTTTATTTTCATTAAATTTTTTAAATGTTTTTCTTTTTATTTTTTTAAAGATTTTATTTTTATTTTCTTTAAATTAAGATATGTTAAGTTTTTAAAAAGTTTTTTTTTTTAAATTAAGGTTTAGATTTATTTACCAATCAGGCGATACTAAATACAGATTTTTCAAAAATTCTCTTGTTTTAAAATAAATTAATAATGTAAAACTGCTACATTATTAATTTATTTTAAAACGAGAGAATTTTTGAAAATTTTTAAATTTAAGACATTTATTTTTGGGTTTTGCATCAGGAGCCTAACTGTATGAAATTGTTAGACGCATATTATAGCTCTGCGGCAACTAAATATTTTAATTGGGCTGTCCCTGTACCGAAATAGGAAATATTTGAAAAGTTTTTTTTAATTAATTTAATTAATGATTTTTAATTTTTAGTTGTACATAATCAAATTATATTTTTTAAAATAAATTGTTTTAAACCTTTTGTAATATTGCAAATATCAAGTTTATTGTATTTAGGAACTTTAATCTTTCTAGTATTGTACCTATTGATTACAATAATGTACCGTATAGTGACTACATAAAATTAGTATTTTTATTTTAAATATTTTTTGTTAGTTAATTTTTCTTTAATTAGTATATGGAAGACGTAAGATCAACTATTTATGATTTTTAGTACTAAAAAATTATAATTACAAGAATAAAGGAATAGAAACTATAGCCTAATTACTATAAAATAAAAATAAAAATAATAAATTTTACTTACTCTGCGGTCCTGATGATTTCGTTTTAAAATTTTTAATAAAATAATAATAGCAATAAGATGCGCTGAAATTAAACTTCGAATAAAAAAGATATTTTACTATACAGAATAACAATAAATTACATTTTGATTGATCAAGAAGAGAAGTTAAATTAGAACCTGAAAGATCTGGAATTGTAGGTGAACTTTTTCTCACAATTTTGTTCATATGAAAACCGTTTATCATTTAGTCTACGTTCACACCAAAATTTTGAACCGACGTTTAGACCCGGCGTTTAAGGTGCATTTAAAAAATTTCTGTACTAAACGTCTGTTCTAAAATATCTATTGCAAAAAATATAAACGTCGGTTCTTAACGTCACGTCGCTTTGGTGTGAATACGGACTTAATTTTGATCAAAAATAAATTATAAGTTTTGTGAAGAGAAAATTACATTATTTTTTGCATTTAAGATATTTAAATTACAGAAAATCAATTAAGTTAAGGCGCTTGCACAATCATATTTTTTTTATTTTTCAGTTTTCATTTAACAAAATAACTACTGAATTGCATATATAATAGCTCGCACTATCAATTTTTTTTTAGTTTGACAGAAGTGTGTTATATGAATACTGAAAACTGAAAAATGTTGATTGTGAAAGCGCCCTTAAGTACTAAACTTACACAAATAATTTTTAAGAAATATTTAAAAATGTCAAGAGTTTAGTTCGGATAAAGATTTAAAGTAAACAAAAACAAATATGTCAAAATACTAAAATGACACGAAAGTCGGTTCTAAAAAAAATAATAGAAATATTTAAAAATGTTTTAGACAATAAATTAGTACCAAAAAAATTATACTAAATATTCAGACAAATCATTTTCGTTTTTTTTATCAGGGGACGTATAAAAAAATAAAAAAAATCTTAAAAGAAGATTTAAATTACCCAATAGGCAATAACGAATACGTCAGAGTACTAAAATGACATGAAAGTCGGTTCTAAAATAAATGTGACAAATATTTAAAAAGACAATAATTAGTATCATAAATAACCAAACAATCAGACATATAATTTTTATTCTAAACTTTTGAATCAGAGGACGTGAAAAGAAATCTTAAATAAAGTTTTAAAGTACATATGTCAAAATACTAAAATGACACGAAAATCGGTTCTAAAAAATATAAGAGAAATATTTAGAATTGTTTTCGACAGTAACTTGGTACCAACAAATTATACTAAATATTCAGACAAATCATTTTGGTTTTTTTAATCAGGGGACGTAACTATAAAAAAAATAAAAAAATCTTAAAAGAAGATTTAAAGTACCCAATAACGAATACGTCAGAGTACTAAAATGACATGAAAGTCGGTTCTAAAGTAAATATGACAAATATTTAAAAAGACAATAATTAGTATTATAAATAACCAAACATTCAGACATATAATTTTTGTTCTAAACTTATGAATCAGAGGATGTTAAAAAAATAAAAAATCTTAAGCTACGGCTTCTATGGAGACGTATACGTTGGACTTATGCGTATAGCTTCTCTTTTATGAATGAAATTCATTCATAAAAGAGAACCTATACGCATACGTCCAACGTATACGTCTCCATAGAAGC